>BPLR01002072.1:0-201504 GCA_021605095.1 Caerostris extrusa
GATGGCGCCAGACAAACTTAAAAAAGGAATGAAAATTATTTATAAAGGACTTTTGCAATAGAGAGAAAAAAAAAAGTATGAATTAACTTAAAATTTTTTTTTTTTTATATTACTTGTTTTATATTTACTTTGAAAATAATATATAACACATTACATATATTAAATTATTTTTAATTGAAATATGTTTAGAAGTGAAGTATATTTTTAATACGTTACAATGACAAAACAGAAAAAATAAATAAAAAAAAAAAAAAAAAATTTGTGTATTTTTTTCTTTCACATCTGAGACAAAGAATGGATATATTGCTAGTAAAAAAATAAAAATAACAAAATGTCAATTTTCCTCAAAGAAAAGAGACTGAACGTAACGGCATTTACCATGTTAAGAGAAAAACACTTAGTTAAAATTTCTGGTAAACGTTAATATACGAGATCCGATTTTGACAAAAAAAGTTTGACAACCTCATTTTAAAATAAAGATTATCCGGTAAATTAACCGATATTTTCCTCATCTATAAACTATATTAGTGTGATCATACAAATCACTTTATAATTGGCTGATTCAGCTTCTTGTTAGTGCTTCGCATTCAATGACAGGTTTCTACAACGGATTCTTCTCTAGTAATAAATGCCTTTGGTTGGATTTGTGACATCATGCCAGACCACATTTTGTAACTTTGAATTATGAAACGCGTACGTCTCGTGTCTTGAATACTAAAGATCTATTTTCTTTATAATTTAGAAAATATTTTCACGCTTTTCAATCGTGATCAAAAAGATTTGCTAAATGGTGTAGGTAAAATTTGTTTTTCTTAGTTTAGAAAGGTTTACATCCAGCTTGATCACAAATAAGAAATAAATTTATAGTTTAAAAAAAAACTAAAAAACACGCTTTTAGAGTTAATCAAAATAAAAAGTAAAAAATTATTGTTAACTTAAGAATGTAATTACTGACGAGAAAATTCATGTCACTGTTCTAAAAGCGTGGGGTGCTTTGTATGACATTTTTAAACTAACTCTGCATTTCGGAATAAACCTAGTGAAAAATTATAACGATTGATATCGAGCACCCCACGCTTTTAGAACAGTGACATTAATTTTCTCGTCAGTTATTTTATTCTTATGTTAACAATTATTTTTTACTTTGATTAACTCTAAAAGCGTGCTTTTTAGTTTTTTTAAACTATAATTTATTTTTACTTTTTACTTTGATCAACTCTAAAAATGTGTTTTTAATCTATAATATTAAAATAGTATTAATCTATATTATTATATTAATATTATCTTATAATATTAATCTATAAGAACTATAGTTCTTACAATATTTCAATTGTGAGTGAAACAAAGGTTAAATGCGAATATGTCGAGCTAGCCAGGATTTGAACAGGGAATCTTCTGATCCGTAGTCAGCCGTTATCCGTTATCCGTTGTGCCACTGTCCCATGAAGGCTTGAATGTCTTAGGTACTTTCATTCTACATGGGTTAAATTGCTCTTCATAAGTTAAATTAAAATCACTAATCCTGGCGATCCTAATCATTATGAGATAATAAACTTATCAAAATATTTTAGTGTCGTCGGTCCTTGATAAGTCTACAACGTTTTAATTAAATCTGATCGCTTAAAGTAGGGCAAAATCGAACCCAAAGAGTCAGTTACAAACAAACATACAGGTGAAACTAATAAAAGCGTATTGCGAACTGCGGGGAATTTATAGTGTAATTAATTTGTAATAATGACTCACTTGATAAATTCTTCTTTTCAGGATTCATATTTAATATTAATTTTACTTAGAAGATCGAATATAAATCGAGTGGTAATTTAACTGATAAAATTAATATTAATAAGAAAAATAAATCCTTGATATTCAACTACGTCGGAGTAACCAGCGGCCCAATTGGCTGGCGCTTTGACTTTGATTTGAATCCTGGCGGTGGCATGGATATTTGTTAGTGGTTTGGAATCCACGTGAAACTGTAGGTCCTTGTCTAATTAGTATCCCTGTACACAATGATCGTAGAGCAACAGAACCAAAAAATTCCGTAACATTTTATCCTTTTACAATGCGTCATTAAAAAAAAAAAAAAAAAGTTATGCGAAATTAAATACGACTGCCTCATCAAAAGATGCGGAATCCTTTTTGCGGTTAAGAAAAAGTTAAATTTTTCGCACTTATATTTTCCTCGAAATTTTATTATTTTTTTTTCTTGCATAATTTTTTAAATTACTACGATGATCTGGTGTTACCGACAATGATCTAGAAATTTTTATACAGATGAAAAACTTTTTTCATTTTAAATTATTTTTTATTGTTGAAATGCACTAACTTTCTGGTGTACAAATTTATCATTCTCAGACTCTGTTTTTCACTTGGAACTTCCGGTTTTCACTGCATAGTTCAAAATCTATCCATCTGTACATCAAGCCATTCCGACACATAAATTTATTATAGAAGAAATAAATGATATTCACTACTATAACAGCATTTAATACATCGTCATTTAAAATACGTATAACTTTCTAAAACTACGATCTCCTTGTTAGTAATAAAATTGTCTGATTTAATAACAATATCGCAAGTATTATTGTATTCCATTACTGGATACATTAATACTTGATGTTACAGTAGTGAAATAAATGATATTCACTGCTGTAACATGATTTAATACCATTTAAAATCTATATAACTTTCTTTAAACCACGATCTTCTTGTTGATAATAAACTCATAATATTTTATTTAATAATAATAACGCAAGTATTAATGTATTAAAATTACTGGATCCAAACAAATTGAACACTCATTTGAGGTAATGATTCAAATGAGTTTAGAAGGAAGAAAGTAAACACAGCAAATCTCAGATGTGTAAAACTCACTAATCATATGCAAAAAATTTTTCTCTCTCTCTCTCTCTAGAATATTTACTGTCAGCACTGTTTATTTCAGAGTTTAAAATGGAAACCAGAAAGATTACGCACATCTGAAAGTCATTAAGGAAGAATTTAACTTTGCTGTTTCACTTCATTCTCCATCATGATTACGGTGACAACCCTCGCAGCCCATTTCTCTCTCAGAGCACTTCTCATCCTTTAATGTTTTTAAAGCTTTCTTCCTGGAGAGAAAAGGCAAAAATATACTTTATCATCCAAGAACATCACTGCAGAAAAGCATCTTCAGAAAGAAAAAAAGCTCTGGACACAACACAACCAACAACACCAACTCTTATCTGTTGTTGCACAAAAAAAAAAAAAAAAAAAAAAAGACTGAGATAACTTCTATAAACTATGTGATCCGTACTGTCAAAATCTATTTTCCGGTGAAGAGGATGCGGATGCATGTGGAAGAAAAAAAAATATTGCTCATCCCTCCCACCCCCTCCGTTTTCTCGAAAAGAAGCGGCAGTAAAATGATATTTCCAGGTTCCAGCAGGGTTCATCCACAGCCACCCGCTGAAGAAACTCCGTGTGCGACTTGGCGGCGTCTGGACTCGAGTCGGAATGTGTCTGTCCGTCTTTTGTGCCCTGTGAATGGCGCCCAATATCCCGTTACTACCACGTGGAGAGACGTCAAGATCTGACAGCACCTAGCCCGGACCCCCTCCATTTTTATGAACTAATCAGCTGGAAGAAGAGCTGATTAAGAAAACTGCTGCAATAGGTTGCTGAAATTACGCACCAGGGTCAATCGTCTCCAGAGAATATAATTGCACAGCTTGTGTTTAGCTGGCAACTGAGTACCGATTACGGAGTACCAATGGGGATATACCCCTTAACCTCCTCATCTTAATTCATAGATGCAATTTACAATTATAATTAGATGCTTTAGGTTAGTAATGAAAAATAATAAGATAAAGTTTCTAAAATTAAATAAATGATACTAAAAAAAAAAAAAAAAAAAATTAAACAATTCTAAAAATAAATAAAAAAGTTTAAATTTCGGTACAATTAGGGAGCATTGTGTTTCGCGTAACTCTCCGGTTTTGAAGTGGAGAAACATTAATTATATCGTTATAGTACCTTGTTATAATATTCATTATTATATAAAATATTGATTTTTGGATATTAACATTTTCCAGCACATTGCTGATTGATTATCAAGGTATAATCAATTAGCATCGGTTTATATTGCCTTAACAGCATAATAACGTTATTTATTTAAAATTATATTATTTTAGTTTTCCACTTTGCGTAAACATTATTATTTTCTGCAGTTAACTATTGTTTCGAAATAGTAAAATAATTTTTAATTAGGACATTTTCCATCCTCTTTTATAATTATTTTTTATAGTGAGAGTAGTTTCCTTCCCCCTTATTATAATTTATAATTATTTTGGATATAATATTCGTCTTGAAAGTTAATATTTCCCTCAACAGGTTACCATTTTATTGTAGAGCTTTTATTTTTCATTTTAAAATAATAACTGTTATGATTTTTTTTGTTCTAATAATTTAGTGTTATTTTTTTGATAAAATTTTGACAATAAGAATATTACAATAAGAATATTAACATTTTCTGCAGTACGATGTTATTTCATTTCACCAGGGTCAACTGTCTCGAGAGAATTTAATTGCACAGCTTATGTTTCGCATATTCTTAGTTTGAAGTGCAGGTGCAATTATTATATTGTTATAGTATTCATTATTGAGTTATTTATTGTTATTCATTATTATAAAAATTATTGATTTCTGGATATTAAAAATTTTTCAGCATATTACTATTTGATTGAAAAGGTAATATATCTAACAGCATATTAATGTTATTCATTTAAAAATGCTATTATATTAAGATTCCTCTTTAGGATTTGAGCTTACAATAATAAACATTATTAACATTTAATATTATTAACATAAATAACATAACATTATCAACATTTTCTGCAGTTAACTATTCTTCATGCTTCGAAATAGTAGAGGATACATATTTTTTTTGTAATTAATTAGTTAGGCATTTCCCTACCCCTATTATAGTGAGAGTATTTTTCTATCCCTTATTATAATTTATAGATATTTTATTGGATATAATATTCGTCTTGGAAAATTAATATTTCTCAACAAGTTACCCTTTCACCGTGAAGTTTTTATTTTTAAGAGCAATAAATAATAATAATTATATAAGTAATAACGTAATAAATAATAATCATTACTATTATTTTGGGTCCTAATATTTTAGTATTCTTTTCTTGATAAAATTTTGACAGTAGGAATATTACAATACGAATATTAATATTTTTTGTAGTATGATATTATTATTTAATTGCATAGTTCTTGTAATTCTTGAAGGAAAGTAATAATTTTACTTGTGTTTCGCAAATTTTTGTTTTCATAATTCTCATTTCGCTTACAATATCTTATTAATACGCTTTTTGTTAATTTCACCTGTATGTTAGTTTGTTTGTTTGTTTGTAACTGACTCTTTGGGCTCGATTTTGCCCTACTTTAATCGATCAGATTTAATTTAAACGTTGTAGACATATCAAGGACGGACGACACTAAAATATTTTGATAAGTTTATTACCTCATCATGGTTAGGGATCGCCAGGATTAGTGATTTTATTTTAACTTATGAAGAGCAATTTAACCCATGTAGAATGAAAGTATACAGTAAAGACATTCAAACCTACGTGGGACAGTGGCACAACGGATAAAGCGCCTGACTTCGAACTCGACAGGATATTAATATTTTTCCAGCGCGTTACTTGTTGACTATAAAGGTAATATGCCTAATAGCATAATAATTCTGACATTCTATTATTCTAGATTCTTCTCTGCGTAAACATTATTAATATTTTCTGCAGTTAACTATTGTTCTTGCTTTGAAATAGTAAAAGTGTGTTTAGGGCATTTCCTTCCTTCTTTATAATAACTTTTATAAAGAGAATATCTCCTTCCCTTTATTATGAATTTTAATTACTTTTTTTATATAATATTCGGACTTGAAAAGTAATATTTCCCTGAACAGGTTACCATTTCATTATAGAATTTTAATTTTTCATTGCAAAATAATAATTGTTATTAAAATTTTTTGTGTTCTAATATTTCAGTGTTATTTTCTTGATAAAATTTTGACAGTAGTAATATTACAATACGAATATTAACATTTTCTGTGGTATATTATTTCATTACATAGTTCTTGTATTTCAAACAAGAAAGCAAGGATTCTAATTCGCAAATTTTTGCTTTTTATAATCTCCATTTGGCATACATTATTGTCAACATGTTACTGTTAATTGTGGAGTTACTTAACATGTTGTTGCTTAATTGTGGGAGTTTTTTTTTTCAGTTGCCAAACAATAATTATGCTTGTATTGCTATGATTTACTATTTTTGTATTTCTTTTGAAATAAAATATTGATATCTGAACAATTAAGATGTTGTCCAACAAGTTAATGTTTAATTACTTATATCTATTCTTTTAATCAGTAAATTGATAATTCGATTCGTTGCTTTTATATTGTTTCCAGTATTTGTTTGTTCCTCTTTCTTTATTTGTAAATAAAATGTTTCGAAATATCATTTTAAGTGGTAAAAGTTTTTTTTTTTTTTATCGATATCTTAAAGAAATACCTGATTCACGATCTTAACAAAGCCAGTTTCAAGCGAAACCTAAATTTATCCTTGACATTTTTGTTGATTTATTAAGCTTTTTATAATTGAAGAAGCATATATGAGAGTCATCTAAAAAAAAAAAAAACCTAATATTTGATTAAAGCAAAGAAAATAAATGTGACATTGAGATATTCTTTTACATTAAAGATACTTAAATGTGTTAAGTAGATTAGAATATTATTTTGAAAAAGAATTAATAAAATTTATCCACTTCAAAAACAGCAAATGAATATTTTTCAATAATTAACTTTTCAATTATGGAACTCATTATTTTGGAACTTTTAAATTAATTCTGTCTATTTATTCAGAGCTTAAAAAAGAAAACAATGCCATACTGATAAAAAAAAAAAAATACCATAATGATATATAAAAAAAAAAAAGAAAACCAGGCCATAATGATAAAAAAAAAAAAAAAAAACCGAAAACGATCCTGTACTGATAAAAAAAAAAGAAATGCCATACTGATAAAAAAAGAATACAATGCCATACTGATAAAAAGAATACAATGCCATAATGATAAAAAAAAAACGATGCCATAATGATAAAAAAAGAAAACGATGCCATAATGATAAAAAAAGAAAACGATGCCATAATGATAAGAAAATGAAAATGCCATACTGATAAAAAAGAAAACAATGTCATACTGTAAAAAAAGAAAAAACATCCATAAATTTTTTTGCATAAAATTCACTAATTTATCGAGTCATTTTTCAATTCCTACTATAAGCTCCTCACACTCTCCCTTATATCTTGTTCAAATTTTCAATCGTTCATAAAATACTTTTAATTCATCCACTCGAGTTCAAATACATTTTTTTGAACTTGTAGTGGATGGCACTTGATTTAATGCAGTTTTTAATCATTCATTCATTAAATTTAATTAATTAATTCTAGTTTTATATGGGTGAAAGATATATATCTTATATAAGAGAAATTTTTCTCTCCCATATAAAACTAGAATTAATTAATTAAAATTTAATGAATTAATTGATTAAAAACTGTATTAACATCTATATATATCTTATATAAGAGAACTTTTTTCTCACCCATATAAAACTAGAATCAATTAATTAAAATTTAATGAATGAATAAATACTATAGGAATAAATATATAATAATATAGGAATAAATACCGTCAGTAGCGAAGCATGTAGATCACTGGAAGAAAATTTCTTTTTTTTTTTTTTCTTTTAGATTCTTTTTTCATTCTGCGATCTAGTCTGAGTCAAGAAGGGAACAATATGGAAAAAAAATTTCTTTTCTTGACCTAAGTAGGAATTGACTTAAAAATTTTTTTTTTTATATTACTTGTTACGAATTAAATAATATTTATTGATATTCTTTTCACAGAACAGTTTTTAAAACGAGAAAGGTATACTTTTTCCATAAATTCAAATGCTTAATTTAATCTTTTGATTGTGTTCATTCCGAATAGCTGTGGGATCATGGAACAATACTGATCCAACCGTATTGTCCCATGATCCCACAACTATTCGGAATGAACACTATTCTGATTACATTGGTCAATATTCTGCGAAAAACTAATGGGCTACACATGAAAAAGTGTAAGAATTGAGTTTTAGCCACATTTGAGAGAAAATGAGCAATATAAGATTCAAGATTAAATATTTTTGAAAATTATTTTTCACAAAATGATTTTAGTTTTTTTTTTTTCATTAAATGAATTAAATATGTATCGTCTCTCCCACGATTGTATAGTACACTCAAAAACATAATGGCTATTTTAAAAATCTTGAATTGGTTTTGAAATGTTTTTAAAGATGTGTTATTAAAAGTTACGCATAAAATCGGATATCCCTATAAAGCTATTTTACATTTTTGCATATATCGTATAAAATAAAGTATATGTTAAATAAAATGCATTAATATCTATTTAAGTGCATGCAACTTTAAACTATTCATAGAACGAAGGAAAAAAACTGAATTGATTATTTAAAAAGAATACTTGTTTTTTTTTAAAAGTATTTTATCATTTTAGTACTTTTATTTTATAATTTAAATTGATTTATAAATTATTAAATCTTAGAACGAAATACAAGCTGTAAATATCGAATTTATTCCAGTAGTATAAGAATTCAACGTTGAATAAAAAATATGAAAATCTATATCTTTTGATTTTCTATTATTATTTAACAAAATACTTTAAATATGTATATCATAGTTAAAATTATTCAATATTTTTTTTAAATTCATTTTGATACAGAGAAACAAAATACGAACAAGAATTATAAAATAGTTTTGTTAATAAAAATGGATTTTTTTTTCTTTTTAAATATCTTTAGAGAAAATTATCAAAACAATTAATTTCCTTCTCATTTCAAGTTTAGAAAATTTAATTTTTTAAATTATTTGAATGAGAAGCAATATTCTTACTATTTTAAGTTTAAAAAATGAAAAATGACAAAATTTATTATCATTTAATCATAAGTAACAATTAATCATAAGTAATTCATAATATACGCGAATTTATCAATAACATTTAACAATACTTGAACGTAACAATGATTTATGAACATTTTTGCTTTTAAAAATCCATACTGAAAATAGTAAACTATTTTGCTACATATAAAGCAAGAGAATGTGTATATTTATTTCTAAAAAATACCGTAATACTCAGGAGCTCAATTGTTTTTTTTTTTTTTTCTCTGAATTTATTTAATTATCTCGTGCGTAGCCAAATATCATGAACATATTCTTATTAGTCATTTTTAATTAAATAAATATCAAACTTTTCATTGTAAATTTCCTTTTTAAGAACATTCTGAAAGAAGTCTTTTCAAGATCGTATGCTTTTATCAGCATGTTGTTAATATTCACAAAAATAATAAGAAAATAAAAATATTTAGATATAAATAAATTATAATTTTATGATGCAAATGATGTTACAAAAAACTATAAAATCGAGTGAAGCAGTTAGTTTTTTTTTTAATTTTCAATTTTTCTTATCTGGTTACCATAAAATTCCATTGAGCTGTATCGTAATCGAAAAAAAAAAACTATAATTTTTAAACTTAACCATAATATACAATTAAACATACCCAAGTTACATAGTAGGTTTAAAAATTTCTTGGCGCCCTGATGGCCAGTTAGCTAGCCCTCTACCCGTTGGTACCACAGGCTTCAGGTTTGAATCCTGGCGGCGGCATGGTGGATGCTTGTTAGTGGTTCGAATCCACTGGAAATTGTAGGTCCCGGTCAAACTGGCCCAAAGTGTGCAGAAAATGACTGTATATCGACAAACCAAATCTCTTAATTTTATTAGAATAGATCTAGTAAACTATTTGTAGATACCTGATCGAAAACGAGATTAAAAGTAATTTGTATTTATTTTTTGGAATATTTTTGAAATTGTAAACATTTGTATTCGTGATAGTTGAAAATTTCCTCTGAATTTCTACGCAATTTTTTTTTTTTTCATTAATTTTATCAAAGTTAAAAAAATCGGTACTTTCATTGATTATGGGCATTGTTTATGTCTTCTAGTTATTTGCGTGAAACAATGATGTGAATTATATATATAACTGATGTAAATTATATATTCGTACTTTTATGTACTAGTGTTTATTAGCTTCTTTTTTGAAAAATCATCAAGAAAAGGTTGATGATGAGGGATTATATCAATATTTGAAAGCTGACACGTAAAGATCAAAGATTTTGAAATATCTTATATCGACAATATCGAAGTATTTAAGTTATTAATATCCTAAGTAAATCCTAATTAATATCCTAAATAATTATTCTAAGTTATTACGTAATTTTTATTGGATTTGACATTTTTTGTTGTTGAATCAACTATAATTTTTACATTGTTGATATTAATAATAATACAGAGGCTTTATTCATTTAAAACCAAATTATTAATGCCAAACTTGTTTTTATTTTTAAATTCTTTGAACCTACTACTTAGCTTAGATAAAACACAAAAATTTGGAAGACTAAAACATTTTTCTCTTTCGAGTAACTTTATCACATAAATTTAGAAGGAAAATAGAGCAATAAACAAAAGTTCACTGCCATCTAGGAAGTCTGATTACCTGCTAGGTTGGTTTTATTATACAGGTACCTTATAATAACAGTACATAAAAAGGGCTTAAGAACTAAATGTTTCATCTGGACCACCTATATTCCTAAAAGGTAAATCTAATACCAGTAGTTTTCAACCACTAAAATCAGTCTAAACACTTACACAAATTACAGGTCTGCACTCAAACCCTAAACCCAGTAGTCCCCCGAAGCTACTGGCTCGTACTAAATACTCGCTGGCATCGGAAGCTTTTGTTAACGGGGACTGGATTTGACTTGCGTGATTTTGATGTGTAATTATGACGTCATTGCACCCTCCGTTAACAGATAACGCATCATTATGATGCGACATATTATATCTCAAGGTATATAGGATGTTGGACATGCTGAACAAATCAGTACTTATGCGACATAAATCGATGAACTTCTTCATATCCCCATCCAATTTAATTAGTTCCTCCTTGTCAAACTAGAATCCAATTTCTAGCTTTAAACCCTTGTGTTTAGAGAGACAATCTGGTCAAAAAATAACTCTAAACAACAAAACAAATACAAACAACCTAACAATAATTTCATGACTAATTTTAAAGTTTTTAGAATTTAGATACAATTTTAAAACTATATCTAGTTTGAATTAATTTCTGTTTTAAAGACAATCTCTAATTCATGACTAATTTGACATAAATCGATTAATATTAAATCGATGAACTTCTTTAATCCCGATTCAATTCAATTAGTTCCCTCTTTGTGCATCAAAAATTAATTTCTAGTTGAATTCAGAGATATAAAATTTAAAGACAATCTCGTTAAAAAGCAACTCTAAACAACAAACAAATACCAATAATCTAACAGTAATTTTATAAAGCTTTAGAAAGTTAGATATAATTTTTAAACTATATCTAATTTCGTTTCCTCTAATTCAAGACTAATTTGACATAAATCGATTAATATAGCGACATAAATCGATTAATATAGCGACATAAATCGATGAACTCCTTATATCCCGATTCAATTCAATTAGTTCCCTCCTTGTCATCAAACTAGAAATTAATTTCTGGTTTGAATTCGATATTCTATATTTAAAGACAATCTCGTTAAAAAGCAACTCTAAACAACAAAACAAATACCAATAATCTAACAGTAATTTTATAAAGCTTTAGAAGTTAGATATAATTTTAAAACTATATCTAATTTCATTTTTCCTCTAATTCAAGACTAATTTGACATAAATCGATTAATATAGCGACATAAATCGATTAATATAGCGACATAAATCGATGAACTTCTTTATATCCCGATTCAATTCAATTAGTTCCTCCTTGTCATCAAACTAGAAATTAATTTCTAGTTTGAATTCAGAAGATATAAACCTTCTGTGTTTAAAGACAATGTTAAAAAGCAACTCTAAACAACAAAACAAATACCAATAATCTAACAGTAATTTTATAAAGCTTTAGAAGTTAGATATAATTTTTAAAACTATATCTAATTTCGTTTCCTCTAATTCATGACTAATTTGACATAAATCGATTAATATAGCGACATAAATCGATGAACTTCTTTATATCCCGATTCAATTCAATTAGTTCCCTCCTTGTCATCAAACTAGAAACTAATTTCTAGTTTGAATTCAAGGATATAAACCTTCTGTGTTTAAAGACAATCACGTTAAAAAGCAACTCTAAACAACAAAACAAATACTAATAATCTAACAGTAATTTTATAAAGCTTTAGAAGTTAGATATAATTTTAAAACTATATCTAATTTCGTTTCCTCTAATTCATGACTAATTTCATATAAATCGATTAGCATAGCGACTTAAATCGATAAATTTCTTCATATCCTGATTCAATTTAATTATTTCCCTCCCTACCATTAAACTAGAATCTAATTTCTAGTTTCAATTCAGGTTATAAACCCTCTGTTCAGAGACAATTTTGCTAAAAAAATAACTCTAAACAACAAAACAAATAACTATAAGCTAACAATTTTATAAAGCTTTAGAAGTTAGATACAATTTTAAAAATTATATCTAATTTCATTTCCTCTAATTTATATCTAATTTTTCTATTTTTAATAAAGAACAGATATAATTTTGCAGAGAAATAAGAATTACTAATATTTTCATTTAAAAAATTGTTATTAAGGTTGAATATGAAATATAAAGTCAAAAACTACTAACTTTATATTGATGCTTAAAATTACCTACATTAAATCAACCATTTAATTTAATTTGTGAATGATGAATTTTATTTATTTATTCATTTTATTTATTAATTTTAATTTACTATTCATTTATCTAGTTTAAAAATTTATTCCCTAAAATCTTCTTTTATTTAATAGTAACCCATTGCTTGTACTTGAAATTACAAAAAATAAATTAATTTACTTGACATTGGATCTGTTTTATGAAAACAAATGATAAATATAATATAATAAATAATATATATTATATATATATATAAATTAATCTTCTTTTAATAATTATCACTATAAATAATGGTGATTATTATAAAGAAGATTAACATCTTTTTAATAATTATTATTAATTATTTATCTAGTTTAAATTTATTACCGTAGAAAAAAGTACTTATTTTTTAAATATTCTTTTATTTAATATTAATTCATTGTTTGTACTTGAAATTACAGAAAAAATTAATTAATTTACTTGATATTGGTTCTGTTTTTATGAAAACAAATGATACATATAACCTATAAATAATTTAAAAATATGTATATAGAGTATTTTTTAATAATTTCATCAGATTAATTGAGTAAAGCTAATATTTTTTTAATCTTTTATGCACCACAGTATTAATTTTTGAATTTATTAACAGATTCCCATTCCTTTAAATTATGAATTTCAATTAAATTATTTAAAAATTTTACTGTAAGGCTAAAATATAATGTAAAGATTATTTCTCAAATCAAAATAAATCTCATCCAATTTAATTGAAGAACAGTTTCCATATTCAATTTCTCAAATCTCAAATTTTTAATTCAGGCAAAATAAATAAAATGTTTGTTTTTTGTTATAGTAAGAACAAATAAAAATAAGCAATAATTCTTTCTCTTAAACTTCAAGAACACTTATTGGCCATAACCGGTCTTTTCTAAGTTCTTGTTTTGAGATTATTGATTAATCGCCATAAAATTTAAAAATATTCATTTCAATAAATCAG
Organism: Caerostris extrusa; assembly: GCA_021605095.1. NCBI lineage: Eukaryota > Metazoa > Arthropoda > Arachnida > Araneae > Araneidae > Caerostris > Caerostris extrusa. The sequence continues at coordinate 13,831 of BPLR01002072.1, forward strand.
TAACTTAGTAATGAAAAAACTCTCGGTAAAAAAAAAAAAAAAAAAACAATTTAAAAATTCAATAATCATCCATTGAATATAAATAAAAAATTTGTTTTAATTTTTATCAAAGATCGTTTTTTTCTCGAATGACAAATATATAGCTGATTCATTATTACCATGGATGCACAAAGTTTGTCTGCTACATTGCTCAAACATTTTGCACAGCAATTTGAAAGAACATCAGAAAAAGAAGCCAAACATGCTGTTCACCAGGCTGCTACTATCCTCGTTAACCATAGAATAAGAATCAACCTTTTAAATAGGACATTGAAAAGGCATTTCATTGCGAAAGTTACTTTGAAATAAATATATATATATATATATACATATATATACACATAAGTTGATAAGTTAATAATAGCATTGTACATAGTTACGACGCAATATTAGCGCGATTTCTACCAACTTTGCGAGTTTTTACAATGGAAAAATTAGTTCAGCTAAGAATTTGCCCTAAATTTTGTGTTTAAATCGAAGTTTCGTGTGCCAAACCACTAAAAATGTTGCAGGAGGCATATAGTGGATCATGCATGTCAAAATCGAAACATATGAATTTAAAAACAATCAAAGAAGGCAGGGAAGTGGTGGTTGATTTGACTCGTTATGGTCGACCTACAACTGCTATGACCGACATCAACAAAAACAAGAAATTAGTGGCGAAAAATCGTCATATGAGTCTTGGGGAACTTGTAAGCCGGTTCATAACATTATGACATATTTTGGGTATGGAACGCGTTGTCGCTCGATTGATTCCGAAAGGGATTAATTTTTGTTTAAAAAGAGCACCGAACGCGAGTTGCAAGAACCAGTGTGCAAGAGTTTTTCACCAAAAACTCAACGAATGTCATGGGCCAAGCGCCGTATACACATTATAAAGCATCATGTAACTTTTTTTTTCTGTTCCCAAAATTAAATTACTATTTTGATTGGTTTGGTTTGTCTACTGTCATTTTGTGCACACTTCAGGATAATTAGTTCGGGACCAACAGTTTAACGAGGATTCCGAACCTCTAATAAACACCACGTCACCGTCAGATTCAAGCCTGAAACCTGTGGTACCAAAAGGCCAGAATGCTAGCCAATTGGCCATAAGGCAGCTTCCATTTTGAGGAAAGTGTTTTCATTCGATTAAGGCCATAAAAGAAACTTCGCAGAAGGAACCAAAAACCATACCTCAATCAGACCACATAAATGTATAGTGGATTGGATCAAGTGCTATTATAAATGTATTGCACGCGATGGAGTCCACTTTAAAGACGAGAAAATAAATTTTGATGAATAAATTGATTTTTGTGAGTTTTATTTAACAATTCCGGATTATCTTTTACATAGTATGTATATACAAGAAAAATCATTCTTCAATTTCAAGCAAAATCATTCGTATATAATTCAAAAATTTTTTAATTTTCACGTAAAACATATTACTCATATTTTTCATGTTATTCATGTTTTTCTTTTGATAAATGCCATAGTAATAAATTTTTATGTTATTATTGCTTATTACGTTAAGTTTTTTTTTTTTATAAAATTTTGACGTCATCAAAGTTTTTTCTAACATATATACAAAATATTACTATTCCTGTTCTTTGCTGTTATCAAATATGACATTTATCACAAATGACAAGCAGAGAACTGACGTCCAACTAATGCATTACCACAAAAAGAATCTGAACTGCATTAGATATTTACCGGTTTATCATTATCAGCCTCCCTTTATCTGAGTTGCTTTTTTACGAGCATGTCAGTGCACTTTGTCATTTGATTTAAGAGGAAAGTGTCTTGATTTTTTGAGTGTCACTTTTCTATCATTCCCTGACAGAATTTTGAACGCTGACATCATGTGATAAAATAGTGACAGTAACTCAGCGAAATTCCATTGCTGGAGATACTGATAACAACAAATCTATTAGCAGATATTGCATTAGTAATTGAATTATTTCAGGTTTTTTGAAGTTTTTTTTTTTTTTTCATGTCCAATAATGAAGTGTGTTGAAATTTTCGAAAAATGAAAATGTCAAAAAAAATTACTTTCTCCAATAACTTTTTTAAAGTGAATAAACTTTATTGATGTTTATTTAGAGAAAGTCTTAATGAAACTATATAACGCAATGCATTATAAATAGAATTTTATTTGAACATAACGAAAGGCATTCACGTTGTTATATTTGGTAAAATAAAAAAAATAGTATTAAAAATACAAATTACATGCATAGAAATGCTTTATTGATATTTAATTTAGTCTTAATAACACTATATAACGCAATGTGTTATAAGCAGCATTTTACTTAAACATAGAAATGCTTTATTGATATTTGACGCAATTAGTGACAATACATTAATAACATACGTAGTATATATTGATGTTTATTTAAGAGTTTTATAAACAGCATTTTACTTAAACACAACGAAATGTTTTCACACTGTTATATTTGACGAAATAAAAAAACGTAGCATTACAATACATACATAGTATATGCTATATTGGCATTTAATTAGTGAGAGTCTTAAACAGCATAGAGTAGACAGCAATTTACTTAAACACAACGAAATGTTTTCACATTGTTATATTTGACGAAATAAAAAGTAGTATTACAATACATACAATTTACATACATACATAGTATATGCTTTATTGGCGTTTAATTAGTGAGAGTCTTAATGAAACTATACAATACAAGCATTTTACTTAAGCACAACGAAATGCATTCAAATATATTTGACGATATAACTGACGTATTAGTTTGACATATTTGCGTATATATTCAAGTATATTTGACGAAATAAAACGTAGTATTACAATACATACATATACATAGCATATGCTTTATTGATGTTTATTTACAGGGAGACTTAATGAAATTATATAACGCAATGAGTTAGAAACAGCATTTTACTTAAACACAGCGAAATATATCCACGTTGATATATTTGACGAAATAAAAAAAATACAGTAATGCAAAGTAAAAATACTAATACAAAAGAAAATAATAATAACATGTACAACATAGAAAAGTACAATCCGTATCGACATTTATACAATCGCTAACATTTTTAAAAAAAATTATAGAATGAGTTCTATTATAATTATTTATACCATTTTTAAACAAGAATACGTATTAGAAATATGACACATATTACATTTAACTTTTCATTTTGGGATGCATGACATGTTTAATTTTAAGTTATTGACGGATCTATTAATATTCATTACCAAGTTTTTACTGGGTAAACAATCTTTATAACCTATAAACCAAGTTTATTGTTTAAAAATCATTATTGGAGATTTTTGTGTTAATAACACAGTGAAAAAAATTATGCAATTTTAGTAAAAAAAAAAAAAAAAAATCTATTTACAAGAATTTCAACAATAATTCAAAAACTAATTCATCTTATTAGTGATAATATTTTTGTTTCATCCTCATGCCCTATCAAATATAGATACAAAACAATTGTAGACTAAGAATAAACAATGTTTTGTTCTAATTTAGTAAAAAAAATTTCCTCCGATTTGTATAAAAATGCGAATTATCTGATATTGAAATGTCATTTTTACATCATTTTTTAACTTGCTTGACCCCAAACTATTTAATAAAACAATGTTAAATGCAAAAATAAATTATAATTATTTTTATTAAAAAACAATCGCTTTTCATTCAAAAAAAAATTCACAATATCTTTCTATTTGCATAATTTCTATTATTCTCTTTTTGTATCTATTAGTAAATTAACTTAAAGAAAATCCATCCATTATAACAAATAGATAGAATTACTATCTTCATTGACTCAAAGTCTGCCTTACAGGCTCGTAATAAAAGTTTTTCAAGTATGATTTCGAACATTATATCTCTTTCAGAATAAATCCATTGCTTGCACAGATTAACTCCTACAATGGGTCCCTGCTGGAATTTAATGAAATTGCAGATTCTTTGGTGAAGAATGCTAAAAGTCTGGATCAGACTACCATTCCTACTTCCCGTGCAGATGCAAATGCATTGGTAAATCTAAACTTATAATTCCTTCTGAGATCAAAACTATTATTTAGTTTTGATCTCAGAAGGAAGAGATCAACAATTACAGAACTAAATGTCGACAAAAACAGCTATTACTCTCACAAGATTAAGGATGAAGCCTCACAAAAAATATGAAAATTTCTGCTGATGGCGTTAAAAAAAATATCAAAAATGAGGCTTATCGAAAATGAGGCTTACTTCTCGTCATCTCTTTGATTGCCCATCTGTTGCAGCCGCCATGCATTGCCTGGACCATTCCTCGGAGGAGGATTTATATCGAGCTGGCAATCAACAAACCCAATATTATTCGGGAGCACCACGATATTTGAATTTTTGGTACTCTTCAGGGTATACGACAACAACAATGACAAAAGCAGTAAATTAACTATTACAGGAACAACCAATTACTCATTGTTGCATTTCATTATACGCGGAATAATAATAATAATAATAATAATATTATAAATGAATAATTTAATTAATATTATTAATGGAACTATAGTTCTACATTTATAAGAATAATTTTTATTCTACATTATTCCTTATTTTTTGTACAATTATGCTATCAAATTTAATATTGCTTATAAAACATGCAAATTAGTGATCTCCAGAATGCAATATTATATTAAATAATTGAATTAAATTATTAAGCTAATTCGTATTTTATTATTTCTTTCTTTTTTTTTTTTCATCCTTCAATAAAGAAGAGATATTCTTGGTTTCAATATATATTTAGATACTTCTAGTACTTATAGCATTTTTTACATATTCTTATTCAAAAATTTTAGTGTAAGCAGAACAACTGAATAATCAGAAATAAACGGATATATTCTTAACCAAAGAGAAGAGAATTTCAAAAATAATATGCTGCAGTATTTATATTCAAAAGAAAAAAAAATTCAATTAAAATTCTCGCATATTAGTAGAAATAATTAATCAATAAATATTTGAAAATACGCATTGCTTTTTAAAAATGTTATTAATTTTTTTAAACTGCCATTAGTTATTTTTTTCATGTGTTTATAAGTTCTACTGTTTCTTTGAGTATTTAATTAACTAAATCAGAGAATATTAAAGTAGCCAAAACTCTTTTTACAGCCATATCTTAATAACTGTCAAAATAGTTGTTAACAAAAATGTACAATAAAATTTAATATTATAATTAGGGATTGCAATACCAATATACTGGAATACCGAATACCGGTATTTTGAGCCATTTGTACAATTTTGTAATACCGGTATTCACAAGTTTAAATGCCGTTTTTCGGTATTTTGCTAGAAATTTAGAATTCTTAACTGCGAAAGAATTGTTATTTGTGAATTCTTATCTGAAAACTAGAAATTCTTATCTGTGAAAACAAGGTTGTAGTTGTGAAGAAAGTGTGTAATATTTCGATAGTTTTTAAATTGGTGAGTTTGTTATTCACATTGTATTTGCATATCATACTTTAGAGTTCAAAATATTTTTCAGATTTATTATATATATATATACTCATAAATAAATTAAAATTGACCGTAACTAAAAATTTTCAATAAACCAAAATACAATACAGAAATCAGCTATATCTAAAACAATCCGACGAGAAATAGATTTATTTGAAGAAGAGGGATTTAGAGGTAAATACTTGGAAAAAGTTTATCACGCATTGCTAACAGTTCCACCAACTAGCGTAGATGCTGAAAGAGCGTTTTCAACAGCTGGTCATTTTTGCACAAAATTACGTTCCAGGCTTAATGATAGATACAATTGATGCATTATGTTTTTTAAGATCACATTTCAAAAATTTGTAATAGTAACACAGACTGAATAGTGATATTTACACTCTGTTGTGATTTAAATAAATAAGAAGTTCCTTTACTTTTTGCGATTCTTTATATACTGTCATAGTTTATAAATTACAAATTTTTTGTGATATTTACATTCTCTCATAAAACTGGCAAATAAAACAAAAGAAACACATGTGTTTTCTTTTCTTTTTCTAAAATTTCTACTACCGGTATTAAAATCGGTATCCCGGTATTAAGATCTGAAAAATACCGAATACCGGTGTTGAACTTTTGGTCCGATATTGCAATCCCTAATTATAATACTCTGTAATAAAGACAGAATGGTATTCGTATTGGTTAAATAGAGGCTGAAGATACCAGATGTACTACAAAGCAAGAAGATGGGAAAGGGGAGGTAATGTCTTCCTAGTGATTTTTAAAATGTAATTGCTCATACATTAGGAGAAACGTGGGGGAGAATTTATAATTGGAAAAATCGAGAAAACACATGAAAAACGGAATTAATAACATCAAAGAGCATTAATTAAATCGTATTAAAAGCTAGAGCTTAGAGTAGGAAAAGCAGAGCTATAAAGATAATGAGTCTCATAGAACATAGAAATGAGAAGATACTAGTAATCTCGTAGAAACGTTACTCAGTATGAATTTAAATTGATATGAAGTCGAAATCAAATGAATTGATAATGAAATGCAAAGATAATTTTAAATTGCCTAGTTTTTATAAAAAAAAATTTTATTAACGCATTGTTAACGTAATAATGAGTAATGTTTCTGTGAGACTATCTTCAAGTTTCTGATGTTCTATGAAAATTATGATATAAGTTAAATAAAAGGCATTATCTTTATAGCTCTCCGTTTAATATTGCAACATTTTTTAAAGAAATGAAATAAAAATATATAGTCTAGTATTTAAAGAATTTATATGAATTTTTTTCGCCTACGGAAAAAAAAATAATTTCGTGAATTTTTAAAGTGGATAGTTCAGAAAGAAACTAATAAAAAAGTAAAATATTTATTGTTTAAACTATGAAATATAATAATATTAAATCTATATCAATTAAATCTACTTTTAAATTAATAATAATATTATCATTTTATTTAAAAGTTTCATTAAAAAATAAAAAAGAAGTTGAAATTTCAAATATTAAGATTTAAAACAAATCGTGATTCATCTTGTGATATAAATTTGTAAAAAATAATTATTCTAACACATTATTTTTTTTAATATCATAGATATTTTTACAATAAATATTATTTTTAATTATCAAATTCAAAATTTTCAACAATTATTTAATTTTAATGTAAAAATATCAATAGTTAAATGTAAAAACTAATGTAACGTTTTTAATAATTTAAGTAAATATTTTTAGAAAAACAGCCCTTAAAAAAAAAATAGTTAAAATAAATTTTAAAAAATTATTAAACTTTTTAAAAAAATTCTTCAATTATTTTTTATCATAAACTAGTATATATTATTTATTTATTCATGGTTTAAATATAAATTATTTGTTTCCCAATTTAAAACTATTTTATTCTCCAATTATTTATTATAAAGTGATACTTTCAAATTGTCAAATTATTTACTGCAATTCAAGAATGCACTATTGTTAATATATTATTCTGTACGTTTAGTTAAAAATACACAAATTTTTTTTATTAAATAAATGACATTAATATTAAGCTAAATAATAATAAAATTAGTATTGTTCATCTCGATAATGATTATTGAAGATTGAGAATCCGGCATTTAGCATTCATTTTGAATATTCAAATTGTTTTGAAAATTCAATTTGTTGTTATATATATATATTACCTAATATACATAACACTATATTAAGTTATATAATAATAAAAAATTAGTATCGTTCATTTCTATGATGATTATTGAAAATTGAGAATCCAGTCTTTAACATTCATTTTGAAAATTCAATTTGTTATTATATATATAACCTAATATGCATGTTAATATTACGCTATGTAATAATAAAAATTAGTATCGTTCATCTCGATGATGATCATTGAAAATTGAGAAACCAGTATTTAACATTCATTTTGAAAATTTAATTTGTTATTATATATATAACCTAATATGCATGTTAATATTACGCTATGTAATAATTAAAATTAGTATCGTTCATCTCGATGATGATCATTGAAAATAGAGAATCCAGTATTTAGCATTCATTTTGAAAATTCAGTTTACTATTATATATATAACCGAATATGCATATTAATGTTACGCTATGTAATAATAAAAATTAGCATCGTTCATCTTGAGGATGATCATTGGAAATAAAGAATCCAGTATTTAGTATTCATTTTGAAAATTCAGTTTACTATTATGTATATAACCTAATATGCATATTAATATTACGCTATATAATAAAAATTAGTATCGTTCATCTCGATAGTGATAATTGAAAATTAAGAATCCAGTATTTAGCATTCATTTTGAAAATTCAATTTGTCATTATATGTATTACCTAATATACACAACGTTATATAATAATAAAAATTAGTATTGTTCATCTCGATAATAATAATTGAAAATTGAGAATCCAGTATTTAGCATTCATTTTGAAAATTCATATTATTATTATATATATAACCTAATATACCTAACTTTAACATTACGCTATATAATAATAAAAATTAGCATCTTTCATCTCAATAATGATAATTAAAAACTGAGAGAATCCAGTATTTAGCATTCATTTTGAAAATTCAATTTGTTATTATATATATAACCTAATATATATATAACCTAATACAACGTTATACTACGCTATATACTAATAATAAAAATTAGTATTGTTCATTTCGATGATGGTCATTGAAAATTGAGAATCCAGTATTTAGCAGTCATTTTGAAAATTCAGTTTGTTTTGGAAATTCAATTTATTGTTATATATATAACATAATATGCATTTTAATATTACGCTATATAATAATAAAAATTATTATCATTCATCTCTATAAGGATCATTGAAAATTGAGAATCCAGTATTTAGCATTCATTTTGAAAAGTTTTAACCCCGATTAATTTTTATTATAAAAATATAAATATATGTCATAATTGAGGGAAGCTTAAATACACAGTTTGAAAAATTGTAAAAATTTTAAGAAAAGGTAAAGCATTTTCTGTATTTATCTCATAAAATCACTTAATTTATAATAGACGCCCAATTAAAAAAATTTCATTTATTTCCGTTGTGCCATAACACTTTTCAAAGGAACTTACCAATGCTAAATAATTTAAATAATAAATTTTGAATAAACAAGCAAGTATTTATGAAGGCTAAATGATTATGTAGATTATTAATGATGTAACTGAAAAATTTTAGAAATAATTAAATTAGATGTATTAAAAAGTAAGCTGCATATGATAAATGGAAAAAATAATTTAAATAAAGAGAAACCCATATATGTAGCAGAAAAAATTTATGTTTATCAAATTTTTTTCTTCAAAATTATAATCGATTTCCTTTATTTATAAAGATTTTAAGTTATAGTAAAACATATATTATTTCTAAATTTTACTTTTAAGTTATTAATATTAGACGAATAGAATATCCATATTTTTGACGATTATGTTCCAACTTTTATATGTGTTAATACTGAAATTTCAAGCATTTGTCTATAACAGAACTTGTATATACACTAATGATGTAATTAGGTTCGAATTACAACGATATATTTCTCAACACGCTAAATATTTTAATCCTAAGCACATAAAAAATAAGATATAAAGATTTTATTTCTTCTCATTTTTTGCTGTGTATAAGAATATTCACTATAAAATAAATAAAAATTATTGAATATGTAAGAAAAAAGTGCTTACTTTGGGTAATAACCAGCTGTCAATAATTGAATTGAAATTAGAATTATTAAAAGAACGACTTAATAGCACGACCATCCATTGCAGTTATTTTAATCTAAATTTTTACATCGCATTTTACAAAAATTATTTTTTAAATACATTTGAGCACAGGAATTTTTAAAAAAATAAATTCTGCATTGTTGTACAGCAGTAAACTGAAAATCTAATTAGTTTTCTAAAATAAATATAACTACTCTTTATAGAAATGGGGAAAAAAAAAAAATATGTATTGTTCATCCTAATATTACCCCGATCAATCTACACCCTTCTGTCTGCAGACTTAATGATCGAAGATGAATCAGGGAAAGGTAAAAAAAAAAATAATAATAAAATAAAAAATCATAATGGCCCCTCACATCACGCAATCTTGTCTAACAACACATCACAAGAGTTGGGCCAACTTGATTACCAACTCTGCACCTAAAAGTTTCGAAAACGCCGCGACCCATTCAACGAAAGCCTGACAGCAATCTCACTGGTCGGCCCTCAGATGAAGGCGGAGCTACAGATGTGTCCATCACCGGTCTCTCAACATCAATGGGCGGAGAATCACTCTCGCTCGGGGAACCGCCTACCTTGTAGAGTTAGGGCGGAGCTGAACGATTGCGCGCGTGTCGTTGCCTGGTCAGCAGAGAGTATTTGTTTGCCGTAAGAACTGGACTTAGAGGCTTCAGGCTGCCTGTAATCTTGCGATTCAGGATTTCCGTAACGTGATTTGACACCCCCACCCCCTCTACTTCGTGTTCACCCTTCCTGGGTCTAGGGCAAAACCGCAAAGATCGTATTTTAGGCCTAGTCTATTAATGTTGACGGCCGTAGACAGTTGCTATTCACAGTGGCTTGTACAGCATCGCTCGTATTGAAGTTTGTTGCGCCATGTGTTCTGCGGTGATTGTTGCTAGCGTCATTTTGCGTAAACCCGCGACAGAAGGAATGAAAATTTGACTATAAAGTTGGTGAATACTCTTAAAGGACTGTTAGATAAAAGAGTATGTCGTACGCCCAGTTTGGATACGCAGCATTTCCACCTACAACTCAGGTACGTCTGATTTTTTTACTATTCATCTTTTAACCTTATTTCTAACATTCTTCTGATATTAATTGAACATTGAAAAATTGTTTATGTTCTTTAATCAGTTAACTTTGTAGTTGCATTATAAATGCAATTATTTTTTTAATTAAATTAATCTTATCAAAAATTAAGTCATATATTTTCCACACTAATATGACACATATTTTCTGTATTTTACCATATATATGCATGTTTATTATAGATTCTTGTTGTTAATCATAAGGACAATAAGTTATACTTCATCTCGAAATTTATTTATTTATTTTTTTTTAATATTTTAAACTTGTATATTTTATTTTTAAATAAATATTGCCCTGATATTTTCTCAGTATTTTTATGACTTTGTAATTTTAAGCTGTTAATCAAATACTGGGACTGAAAATCAAATATAATAAATATGATGTGCTAATAATATAATAACAGATTATTTTGTTTAGTAGAAATAAATTTAACCAAATAATCTACAGGAGATAAAAATATATAATCACTATGAAGAATTAAAATGAATTTTTAAATTTCAATACTAAAAATTAGATATATATTTGGGAATAGGGTGGTGTATGATATACAAAAAAAGATTATGAATATATATATTTTTTTAATTAAATACAGAAAGGAAAATGTTATTTAAATTTAATTTAAATAGTTCATTTCGATTGATGAATAATGATTTTAAATTAATTTTAAAATAATTAATTGACATTATTAATTTTGTTTATAAATATTTAGACAAAAACAAAACCTTTAGAACTAATCTATTACCTTTCTTAGATATTGAAATGTATTTAAATAAGACAATTTGTAAATGTAATTAAGAGTCTTGATAATAATAGTTTAGTTTCTTTTTCATAATAAATGATATTTATATTGTCAGAAAATAAATAGTGTTATTACTATTTGGAAAAATAAAAGGAGATAAAATAATTTGAGAGGGAAATTTTTCCAGCAATAAAGTCTTTGAAATTAATTGGTCTCACTTAACAATTTAATTCTCTACTAATAGGAATTAATTATGTACAATAATATTATTTTTTTTTATCAAGATGTATTTTTCATATTTGTATTCAGTTTTGGCTGTTCTGAAAGTGAAAAACAATTTTTTTAAGCATATGCCATTTTGTATTTAAGAAAGTTATCCTTTCAGAAAACAAATACATGCATTTATTTTTAAATAAAATTTATATTTTAAATTTAATATTTCTATTTTAAACAATATATTAAATTAAATGAGCTTATCCAAATATTCATAATATTGTTAATTTTCTACTATTCATAACATAATTTCAACCACTTGAAAAGCTCCTAAAATAAATTTTGTTATAGCATTGCAACCTTTGCTTTGAAAATAAATAAATAAATGTAATCGTTTATTTCTTATTGTATAAATATATTCATTTCTTATTTAGTATTTATTCAGCAAATTCATTTTACTTCCATTAATAAATTTATTTTACACACACAAATAAATATTTTGCAATGAAATTAATTTCTATTTATTTCATGTTCATGTATGAATTTTAACGTTGTGTTATAGTAAGAGGATAATTTAATCATTATTAAATTAAACGAATAAATAATATTGTTTTAAAATAAAATTAAATAAATACTACTTGAAAAATTTTTTTTTTTATTTCAGATATAAGTCATCTTTAAATGCCTTTTTTATTCTTTTTTGCTGATGAATACATTTATTATATTTTTGAAATAAAGCACTCTGCTAATTGCTTATAATAAATGCTTTATAATATTAGCAGAAAATAGGGCTTCATTGAAAATTAATATTAGTTTTTTTATTATAATGTTTACAGACGAATGAAATTTAAATTGGATGTTTTGTATTTGAAACTGATGTAATTCAATAGTTGGAATAATTATTGGGAACTGTAAATATGAATGAATAACTTTCAGTTTAAATATTAATTTTTCAAAAGCAGATTGCATGATATAAATATTTGAAGGTAGTTATAATTTTTAGTGAATCATGATACATATAAAATTTACGAGGGTAATAATTAATCAATTTAAGATTGACTGAAACCTTCTATTTAATTTTAATACACATCATTGAAACGTATTGGTAAACATGTAAAAGATTTGCACTCATATATATTTACTCATCATTAATATATAGATTCCTCTCGGTAGATGATATAGATTCCTCTCGCTAATAGATGTAATAACAATAGATGTTTATATTAGCATCGAAATATATGATCGAATCAATCTTACTGTATTACAGTATGAGTTAACCTGTTTTTTAAACTCATCTTTTTTTTTTTTTTTTTATATTAGATAGCATATTTCAACAATAATGCTAGTTATGTCCTAAAAAAATTAATAAGAAGAATTTATTCAAATTTTAACTTAGTAATATTTATCTCATTGTTTGACATTTTGCTGGATATTTTTCATAAATAAAAATTTAGAATTTGTGTCACAAAACTGAAAGTTTTATTATGAGTTGAAATGAATGAATTACGATTGAATGCAGTCTAATATGTCAAATTATAGCGTATGTAGCTAAATATTTAATTCGTTAAAAATGATTGATGGCAGTTACATATTCAAATTTACTTTATAATCGAAACATATACTGACTGGAATGGCACTTTTCGTTTGACGTTCAATAAGCGAAAAGAAAAAAGACTGGGTAAACAGAACCCCAAAATTAGCATCGAAAGTAACCCCACTATATTCGAATCTGACATCCGCTTTGCACTTAAAAAAAAAAAAAACTAAAAAGTCAGCGATAATAATAATAATAAAAAGAAAAAAAAAAAAAAAAAAAAAAAGGGGGTTACCAAATAAAAAAAGTCTTTGTTGCGTCAAATTTGATTGCAAGAAGAAAGGGAACCTAGGGACAACAAAGTAACAGAAGAATTAAATAATAAAAAAAAAAGGGACACCACGCTTTTCAATGGCAGCACAACAGTAGCAGCAAGTCCTCTTTCAAGGGGGACAGAATTCACTTTTCCCATTTTCCGAGTATAAAAGGGGATGAATTAGCGATAAATGGAATAGGGAAGGGGGGCACTGTTGGAAGAATGGGGGACAGCAGGCTGAAAGCCATAGAGGGGGGGGGAAATAGAAAGGCGGTGTGAAAAGTCATTACGGTGTCAGCGGTGTCGGTTTTTGCTCTTTAGGGGGTTAACTCCGTGCCCCTCCCCACTCCCTCCTCTACCCTCTTCGGATTCATCCGAGGTGATATTTTGCGGATGGGGAAGCTTCTGACAAGACTCGACATTCTGTTTTACCACAGATAGCTATCTTTTGCTAATCCATCTGATAGATCTTGTGTGGAGAATTATGGAAAACGGTGGCGCATTAAAGTTCAGTTGATTTGCCGAGTTGCTGCGATCGGCAACGAACGTAAATGTATCGTAACATGGGATAGAGGGGGTTTATTAGAAAGATATTATTTTTAAAGAGCGATATAAGCAAATTATTTTTTAATGATTTAATTACAAAACCGGAAAATTAGAGGACAATGTATTTCAATAAGCATATATATAAAATAGAATGTCCAGCTGACAAGACTTGACATTCTATTTTACCACAGATAGGGGGTAATATCTTTTGCTAATCCATCTGATAGAACTTTTGACCTGTGTGTGTGGAAAATTATGGAAAATAGGTGGCGTATTAAAGTTCAGTTAAATTGCCGAGTTGCTTCTCTCGGCAACGAACGTAAAAGTATCGTAACATGGGGTGGAAGGTGTTTATTAGGAAGATAATTTTCTAAAAAGGAATATAAGCAAATTATTTTTAAATGGTGTGATTGAAAGAGGACAATGAATATTTCAATAAACATACAAAATATGCTTGAACAAAATGTCCAGTAAAATAGAATGCCAGTCCAAGATTTGTCATTCCATTTTACCACTGCGCTGCGCTCGGCAACGAACGTAAAAGTTTCCTAACATGGGGTAGAGGGGATTTAATAGAAAGATAATTTTTAAAAACGAGATAATTATTTTTAAATAATGTAATTGAAAGAATCAAAACTTTAATAAACATACAAAATAAGCTTGAACAGAATGTTTGGATGATAAAACTTGATATTCTGTTTTGCCGCTGTGCTCGGCGACGAACATAAAAGTTTCGGAACATGGAGTGGAAGGAGTTTAATAAAAAATAATTTGTTAAAAAGTGATGTATTATTTAAAAAAAATTTAATTTTAAAACTGAAAAACTTAAGTACAATTAATATTTAAATAAGCATATGAGATATGCTTGAAGAGAATGTCCCTGCTGACAAGATTTGACATTTTGTTTTACCACTGCGCTGCGCTCGGCGACGTACGTAAAAGTTTCGAACATGAGGTTTAATAGAAAGATAATTTTTTAAAAAGTGATGTATTATTTTAAAATAATTTAATTGAAAAACTGGATTAATATTTCAATAAATATATATAATAAATATGTAAAGTATATTTCAATAAATATATAAACTATTCATGAATAGAATGTCCAGCTAACATTAACATCTAATATGTCCGTCCATTTAATGAAAGCTTTTGTCCTGTTTACAGGTATAAATATGAATAAACAATAGAGTATTAAACTCTGCCCATTTGCCTAGTTGTCTTGTTTGGAAATAAACATAAGATTTTTGTAATACAGAAATGTGATTAGATAATAGAAAGATAAATTTTCGAAAAGCAGTAAAAACAATTCTTCATTAATATAGTGGCACATATAGAAAATTCGCTCGTAACTAATATTTCAGTATGCTTACACAATATAGTAAAATGAACGTCAAACTGACTTTTGTTGAATTATTAGTCAGTTAGTCAAAGTCAAATTAGTCATTAGTCAAATTGTGGAAAATACTCTGGCGTATAATATTCGATTCATCTTTGTTGTTGTTGATTCCGGAAAGAACCCCACAGCTATTTCATATTAGTAAGAAATACGTTGTTCTATCAGTAAAAATAGATATTTATGAGTGAATTTTATTCAGTTTTATTTTAAAGATTTACGGAAGAACTATACTAAATTTAAATTCAAAAATTGATTAGGAACTAATGTTGATGCAATAATTAATTGGAGAAATTTTATTACAAAAATTATCTTGTTAATTTTTATAGCAAAAGCATAAATCTCTTTTTTTTTTTTCCTTCTTTTTTATAAAGACGGAATGAGTTTTATTTTTATCATTTGTGAAATATTTCTTATGATTATGAGTAAAACAGGAGATTTTATTGAAAACACACCTATAGTTGAATGTTTTTATGAATGGGATTTCGATACGGTATGCTAATTTTGTATAATATTAAAAAGGAAATTGATTATATAAAATAACTTTGAATTTGAAAAAGTGAGAAGGATTTTGTGCAGCAAATATATATTTTTAGAAAAATAGCGAAATTTGCATCTATTCATTTTTCACATGTCCAATTCTGTTTAACTAGTAATTTTATATATATATTCATATGGGAGATACTCCATGTTCAATGATTTTATCATGATTTATTTAACAAAATATTTTTAATATTCTTCAGATATACAAATTTCACTACTTATAATTTCTAACATGATTCGACATTTTATACCATCTTTATTTTATAATTGTATAAACTAAAACTAAACTTTAAATATAGTCTTACAAACTAAACATTATCTTATAGTTGCTTTGGAGAAAATAAATTGATATTTAAATTTAATTTTAAAAAATTTTAAATTAGTGAAATTGTTTATGCATTTTATTTCAGAATTTAGTATATTGGGTCTATGACGTGGAATTTTCATTTTTATTTTCATGTCAATCAGTTAAGAATTTTCTACATAGATAGATTAGAATATACAAGACGATGACTGTGCACAAAAAATGTGTACAACGTATGATAACTGCATGTTTTTCATATCTAAATATTAGAATAACTTACATAATAAAAAAAATGTAACTTTTTAAATTTAATTGTTTCTGTAGTTTGATTTATCTTATTTCATTAAAAATTATTTGTATGAAAAAAAAAAAAAGCGAAGAAACGTTATACTGTAGGATAATTACTTTTATACTAATGATAAGACTTTTATGATAATTAAGAAAAAAGACTAATTAAATGGATTAATAGTGAGCTATGTGGAAAGTTTTTATGTAAAAGACGAAGTTAGTAAAATAGTTAAAGTGTTTTAAATCTATGCTGTAACTAAAAAAATGTATAAATATTTCAGTTCAAAAATTACTTAATACAATATAAAAACTGAGATCATGAGTTTTAAACTCAAATTGAGTTTAAAATGAACGTCAGAAGAATTATTAAGAACGTCATAAGAATTTGTGTTTTTATTCTTATTAAATATTTTATTCCATTTTCAAAAACTTATTTAATAAAGTGACAAGTTTAAGTTTATTTATAGGAAATTCTGAAAAGTTTTTATGGCAAAATTTAGTATTATTATTTAGTTCATAAAAATTTTTATGGTTTTTGAATCAATATGGAAACTTCAAATTATATTTGTGTTAACTATATTTTGTGTAGAAAATTGCCATTTAGTGTGTTCTCACTACGATTTAAATTCTGATACATGACAATAATGATCTAATTCCACTTAACTCCTACTGAAATGTTTTATTACCAAAACAGCTGTAACGGTGTAATATAAATATTATTATAAGTCATTCTTCTGAGATTTGCTGATCTAAGATTTATGTTCTTGAAAATGACTGATTTAATTTTTTCACTATGTAGAAGCAAATTTTCGCATTATCACGTCTAATCATCCTTGACTTTCCTATTTATTCTTTTGTTTGAAACAATGTTATTTACTTATAATGCTACTTGTAATAACAATGTAATGACAAAAAAGATATGGCAAATTATAGAAATTTTTGTTTTTTTTTTTAAAATTAATGTTAGATATTTTTAAGAAATTGCTTTTTAACTAGGAAATATATTAATTAAATTATCTTATATTTGCAATAAACTAAAGAAAAAGAATAGTTATAAAATTATTCTTTTTATATAAGCAAATAAAAGATAATAATATAAGCTATAAAATAAGCTTATAAAAGCAAATAATTGTTCTAATTATGGAGTTGTGGGTATTGTGTACTTCTGAGTTTCTTTTTTTTTTTTTTTTTTTTTTTAAAAGCATTTTTATTTAAAAATCCTGTTTAGATTTTGTTCAGTAGTTTGTTATTCCTAATAGAGAAATAATTTTTTTCCTTGATTATTATTTATATAGCTGTAAATAAAGAATAATATAGCATATAAATTAGCTAATACTAAAGCATGATTATAATAATAAAGCACGGTTATAATAATACTGGTTATAATAATAAAGCAATTAGCTAATAATAAAACATAGTTATAATAATAAAGCATGTTTATAATAATAAAAATTAATTAATAATAAAGCCTGTTTATAATAATAAAGCAATTAGCGAATAATAAAACATAGTTATAATAATAAAGCACGATTATAATAATAAAGCCTGATTATTATTGTAAAGCACAGTTATATTAATAAAACAATTAGCTAATAACAAAACATGGTTTTAATAATAAAGCAATTACCCAATTATAAAAAGCATGATTATAATTGTACTTTACTACTAATTTAAATATTAATATTAAAAATCTTACTTAAATCTCCTTTTAAGAAGAGCAAGAAATAAACTATATAATATCCAAGTTTTATACCCATGAAATAAATTAAGCCAAAGCATTTAAAGAAAAATATTAAGCATGCATCTTAAATAATAATTCAAATATTTAAACAGAATACAAATTGCATTTTTTAATAATATTTGTGTATATCAAAAAAATGTAATTAAATTTTTAATTTAAGCATAACTGAAAAAGTTATTTAATTTAACAATTTATTTAAAGAACGATTTTTGTTATGTATTTCAAAGTTAATCGTGTTGTTTATTGAAGTTCTGTAAATGTATGGTATTTTTTATTCTGATGAGTAATGGTGATAAGTTAAAATTATTGATGATGATGAAATAATTTCTGGTAAAAATTTAAACTAAAGTTAGTTTCTTTTAAAAATTAAAAACAAAAGAATTTTAAAATTTAAATAAAAGTAAAAATAAAACTCTCAAATACATAGCTTCACGTTGTAAACAGTGACAGATTAAAAACTGAGTCACAGAATTAAATTGAAAAGTATGTCGTAGTTTCAGATTTCTATTATTAGATAGATATATTTAAATATTTCCCTCAAGTCTGTATGCAGATTTGAAAATAAATATACAAAATGTATTTATTATTTTTCCTTACTGTGAAAAATGAGCTTATTAGCTTGTCAAATTATCGACGAAAGATTAAAACTTGAATATCTCTTATCTAACTAATCATGTGATGTCAGATGAAATATAACTCTTCAAACAATAATCCTCATTGTTAACAAAGGATTAAAATGATGATGTAATAATGATTAAATGGTGATTCATTCTGTTTGATTTAAACGAAAAAATTAGATAAGATTAATTTGAATGAAGAATTGCGCTTTTAACTGGCCAAGCATAAACCTGCTTATCGCTTTATAAAAAAGCAGTTTTATCCAAGCATAAAACTGCTTGTTCTTACTCACATGGGAACATTGTATAGATTTGAAATTCTTTCCACAAATTCATTCTTTTAACTTCCATTCTTTTTCACAAAAATTCCTTTTATAACACTTTTTAGACAAGGAATAGTTTTATTTCTATCTATTAGAGTTTTTCTAATTTTTAATTTTTTAAATATTATATATCATAATTTCAAATGAATATAATGAATACTTCTGCTGCTTTCTATATTATCTGCCTTTTTATAATGAATATTTATAAAAAGGCAAGTTTTATCCAAGCATAAAACTACTTGTTTTTACTCACCCGAGAACATTGCATAGATTTCAAATTCTTTTCTTTTCCATTCTTTTTCATAAAAATTCCTTTTATAAAAAATTTTAGACAAGGAATAGTTTTATTTCTATCTATTAGGTTGTTTTTCCAGTTCTTAATTTTTTAAAATATTATCTGTCATAATTTGAAATGAATATAATGGATATATCTCCTTATAAAAAAGTCGCAGTTTTGTCCAAGCATAAAACTGCTTGTTCTTACTCACACGAGAACATTGTATAGATTTCAAATTCCTTTCTTCATATTCATTCTTTTCATGTACATTCTTCTTCATAAAAATTCCTTTTATAAAACTTTTAGACAAGCAATAGTTTTAATCTGAATATCTATTAGGGTTTTACTAGTTTTTAACTTTTAAAATATTATCTATCATAATTTGAAATGAATATAATGAATATCTCCTTATAAAAGGCAGTTTTATCCAAGCATAAAACTGCTTGTTCTTACTCACACGATTTCTGTGTATATTGTATGGATTTCAAATTCTTCACATTCAATTTTTTAATTTCCATTCTTTTTAATAAATATTACTTTTATAAAACTTTTTAGACAAGGAGTAGTTATGAACAAGAATGGAAATGAAAAGAATTTTAAAACTAACATAAAACAGCTTAACTCTATATAAAAAAAAAGACAGTTTTATCCAAGCATAAAACTGCTTGTTCTTACTCATATGAGAACATTGTATGGATTTCAAATTCTTTTCTTCACATTCAATCTTTTCATTTTCATTCTTTTTCGTAAAAACTCTTTTTATAAAACTTTTTAGACGAGGAATAATTTTAATTTGAATATCTATTAGGATTTTACTAGTTCTTAATTTTTTTTAAAATATTATCTATCATAATTTGAAACGAAATTTAACTAATTCAAAATTGAAAAAGATCTCAAATATCTACAGCTACAATTCTGATTTTATGTTAGAATAGCCAATTTTTTTTTAATACGCTTTGTTTACGAATGCATACAAACTATCATTTAATAACACTCATGTAAATTAACAATACGAGAGTTTATTCATCGTAAAACAAAGCATGATTTATTTATGAAATATGATTATAATTCGATTTGATTTGATTAACAAATATATAAAATACAAACTTTTGTTTATGAATGCACACAAACTATCATTTAACAACATACAAATTAACAATTCGAAATTAATTATGATTCAATTCTAAAATATGATTATGATTCCAAATAAAAAAATATACAAACTTTTTATTTTTATAATTTTTTTTGCTGTTAGAAGGCAAATTTCCGACGTAATTTATTTTAAGGAATAGAAATGAAAGTTGTTAATTTACACCGATTGTGTTTAAGTAATAGTTCGTACACACTCGTAAGCAAAACATAAATGGACAATTCTAAGATGTATTCATATGAAAATTTCTGTTCCTGTTTTTTACTTTTAATTTTTATAGTAGAAAACGTTTACAAGAAGACAAAACTTATTATTCTTAATAGTAAAGGTAAAACATGATATTTTAAGGTTATTAAATTTATTTAAAAAATAATCTTTCCTTTTTATTTATTGTTCCTTTCTTTTACACATCAATCTAAAAATAACTTAAAAGTTTCTACGATTCTTTAAGTTATTTTTAAAATTTCAAGATGATATATGTCCTATTTTAGTAATTTCCCTTGGTGTAATGGTAACGTTAGTTTTATAAATAATACCCTTAATAAAACAATTATTATTTGTTATTATTAGCATTTATTGAAATTTTATTATAATTATTATTATTTATTTATTTATTGGTTGCTTAGAGTTTAGTTTTTATATATTTTACTTCTGAAGCAAAGAGATATATACAATATTTTGGCTACCAAATATATTTTGTTGAAAAAGTTTTTAATCGCTGTTACAGTGATAAAAAAAAAAAAAAAAAAAATGATTTTTTTTTTTTTTTGAAATTAAGAAGACTTCAAATACTTTTTAACTAGTTACTTACTTCTTTTATTTAATTTCTTTGAACTAATTTAGCATAAAAATATATTTTCTTGTTATTTTGTAGCATTGGAAATTTTGGATTTTCTTAACAAAAAAAAATTACTTGAAAGAGAAGAAGAGCAAATTTTTTATTTCTAGTTTGATCTTTAATTTCCCAATTTTTATGCACCATAATAAGAATAAAATTGTGTATAAAGTTTAGTTTGCAAAACATCTTTAAAAAAAAAACTTTAAATAAATATAAAATAAGCTTGATCAATTCGAAAAATATACCCAACATAGTTTAAAATGTTTGTTATTGAAGAATTCTTCAGTCGATATTAAATAAAATAAATTAATTAATAAAAATTACTTACAAGAACTAATAAATTATCTCTTTTACACATTAATATGACATTACGTAAATTAAAGACAACCACTGAATATTTATTACTTTAATTAAATATGTTTCTTATGGATAATTTCAAAAATGTGAAAATGTATAAAGATATAATGAACAAATGTCTTGCCAACAGATAATTTTTCGTTGACATGTCTTGATTTATTAAACTTTTGTCAATAGTATACTTTAAATTATAGGGGGTTCAAGAATTATTTGACCCATTACAGTATTAGGTAAAAAAACAATTGGAAGAGATTGAAATAAAATGCCATTACTATCTTATAATGTAATTAAAAAAGTTAATACATTCCGATGTGCGATTCCTTGGTTTCTTATAATACGTCTAAGATATATTCGATTTCATGCCATGTATTGGTAAGCATCAAGTCATGGAATTAATAGGTGCTATGTTATGCGGCTTTCGTTTGGTACATTAGTACAAGGAGTTTGATAGACAATCTTCGCATACATAAAAAATCAAGTGATATTTATTTGGAGTATTCCTTTAGGATTCCACATTTATATGCAGGTGATACAAAGGAATCTATGATATCGTTGACTTACTACGGGAAACATAATGGCCTCACGTCAAAATATATTTTTTGTAGTGCCATCATAAATCATCAGGTATTTTGTTTTAATGTCTTTTATTATTTTTTTAAATAACTGATATTTAATATGACTATTAATCCTCTAGACTTTGTTACTTACTTATCTAACTTTCTGTTCTTAAGAGCTAAATGCAGCAGTAAATAATTATATAATAGTTAATTATAATAGCATTTTTTTTTTTTTACAAAATTTCGTTTTTGCTTGAAGATTATTAGATAGGGAACAGGATTGAAAAAAAAAAAAAAAAAAAATTCTCACGCATCTACAAATCTACAATTTATTTATTTTTGAAATGTTTCTAAACTTTTCTTATTTAATGTTAATGTTATACGTGCTTTATATTTCATTGATATTTAAATTTATCTGTTTATGTTTATATATTTGTCAATTATTTTTGCATTTTCCGTCAATTTTTTTTCTCAGTCTTAAAAAACTAAAACTGAATTGGAAAATCTATTTAATTTTTTTTTTAACGGAAAAAAGTAATGTTTCGCGACTTAGAAACTCCGTAAAGTATTCAATTAGTTAAAAACTGGGAATTAAGGAAAGAAGTTCACTATTAAGTTAATGTAGTATCTTTAATTAAGAACAAAGATAACTGTGATTTGTGCAAGCACTTCACTTGAACATTATTTTCCGTTATTTTTGCAAACTATCTCTTCCATGTTGCAGTGTTATCTCTCTTTTCTAGGGCAAACATTTATTGTACATACACTTTAAGATGTCCTTGTTCACTAACAAGCCGTTAACAGTAATAAGGACAACGTTAAATCTAAGTATTATTCCTCTCATCCCCACCTCCGCTAAATCACCTTTTGCTAAAGAGTGTGTACTCCCAGCTCATTACTCATTGCATTATGCCCATGCTGGGGAAATCACCGACCCCAGGAATTGAAACCGCTGTCAAACAACCACTTTCCCGCAGTTTCAATCATTATTAACCTCTCCCCTTACAGGAAAACAAACGTGGCCAGACAGCAAAAACCGGTTAGTTCTTACACGGCCAATAAATATAAGCTTGCACAATATAAATATAGTGCACATAGACGCACATACGTCCATATACCAGGCGTCCACGTTAGGTTTTGGGCTGGAATCTACAGGCTGGTTGACCACAGGGTGCTGGGAATCAACACACACTCACTTGTCGGGGCCCAACGGGGGCCCGGGCAAGAAATCGATTTCCAAAACACACAAGTCACAGGGTGAGCCACAGGAGGGGCAGCATCCGGGCTGCACTGCCAAAGAGCTGGGTGTAGAACAAGTTCATTTGCCACCTGCCCGGTAACGAAATGAAGGTAGTGTCTTTATGAGGCAGTTAGTTAGTATGGTTTGTCCATAAATTCTGAGGGAATCCGCTACTGTGAATAAATTTAATACTATTTCGCCAGCGATGAAGTGGGGAAGATTTACGTCTATTTGCTATTACTTGTTTTAAATTCGAGAATACATTTCTGACAGATTTGTAGAAACTTAAAAATTTTACGGAGATATAGTGAATAAATGTAGCTTCGTTGGCTGCAAATATGTCAGTGACAAAATTGTTCGTTTTAGGAAAAATTAATTAGCTAAAGTTATTGAATTTTGGAAAAATACTTGAGATATTTTCAATTAATAATAATGAGATGAATTCAAGTTCTTGGTATTTAATTTGAATAAATCATATATGTAAAATTATAATTTTTAGCATTTGTAAAAAGATGAAACAGGCCTTTTTTTAATCATAATGATTAGAAATATGAATATTTCTACTTTAGTGCCTTTAAGTTAAATTTATACCATTTCGCCAGCAATGAAGTGGGAAAGATTTACGTCTATTTGCTATTACGTGTTTTAAATTCAAATATACATTTCTTACAGGTTTGTGGAAATTCAAACATTTTATATGGAGATATAGTAGATAAATAAAGCTTCGTTGGCTGCAATATGGCAGTAACAAAAATTCTTGTTTTAGGGAAATTTTTTTTTTTTTTTTTTTTTTTTTGAAAGTTAATTTGCTAAGTTTATTGAATTTTAGGGACTAAAGTACTTGAGATATTTTTCAATGATAGAAATGAGAGAGGAATCAAGTTTTCGGTATTTAATTTGATTGGTTTGTCGCTCTACGGTTATTTTGGGCACACTTTGGGTTAATTAGACCGGGATCTACAGTTTAACATGGATTCAGAACCATTTTCATGCTGCCGCCAGGATTCGAACACGAAGCCGGTGGTACTAAAGTCGAGAGCGCTAGCCAATTAGCCATCAGGCTGTAGGTATTTAGTTTGAATAAAATAGTGTAAAATTATAATTTTCAGCATTTGTAAGCGATAAAACAGGCTTTTTTTCATAATGATTAAAAATATGAATATTTCTATTTTCACGCCTTGAAGTTGATGATACATTGATTTAAATAATTTTATTTATATTTTTAATTTTTCTTTGTAAATTATATTTTCTTTTAGCTTGTAATTTTTAATTTATTAACTTTTTAATATTATCATTGTATATTATTAACTGTATATATTTATTGAATTATTCGAAATTATAATAATTATTATTTGAAATCTTATAATTATTGATTACGAAGCTTCAAAAAACAAATTAAATCCATTATTCAGTATTTATTGAGATTTTTTTTCCTGTATTTTCTGTATCTTCAAATTGCTTGATTTCATATTATGTTAATATTCTTGAAAAATGTAAAATTTACTTTTTTCTGCAAACTATTGTATAAATTAAAGCTAGTTTTATTAATATAACTAATTTAATTTATTATTATAAATAGTTTAATTTATTAATATAACTAGTATAAAGTTTAACTTAATAACATTTAATTTAACTAGTTTTTATTAATAAAACAAGCTTTATTTCTAGCTTTATTTTAATCTATTTTGTCCTTTGTTTCTTCCTTTGTAGTCCTTTTGAAAATTAATTCACGCGTAAAACATGGAAACTAACAAAACAAAAATATATTTGTTACGCTTTATTAAATCCATCTCTTTATTTTCTTAATTAACTTTTACTTACTATAAAGCAATTTGATAATAGTAAAAATTATTAATTATTACATCAAGGTGAATATGGTGGAATTTTTATACTCTCTCTTTAAATAAAAAAAAAAAATTATTTACGTATACCCATGTTTTAAAGTCAGTAATAATAAAAGACGAAAATTTTTGATGACGATGTGATTGTTAAGATATTTGATGTAAAAAAAAAAAAAAAGCTATTCAAAAGAAAAACTGAATTATATTTTTTATGAGAATTGTTCAACATCATCTTTCTTAAAATATTCATATACAAATAATAGAACCAAATTATGACAATTTTTATGCATACTTTGTCATTTTTGACAATTTACGCAGAAAAATAAAATTTTTCATTACGTCAAAGATTTAACTTAAGCAAGTGACATAATCAGGGAAAAAAATGAATTTCTAATATGCTAAAATCGTTTTAAAAAAAAGTGAAAGAAAAGCATAAAATTTTTTCTCACTTTTAATTAAGTTACAAAATTGAAGAATAATTATAAGCGAGTTTTTAAAAATATAATTGAGGAGAAAAAATAAAGCAAGCTGAGAATATTATCAATTGTTCGTTTTATCTTTGTAAATTGAACTCTTTATTGTGTAAAAGTATTGTTAAATTTTGCTCCTTCTTTAATTTATTTCTTTAAAAGAATTCTTAATTTTAAATTTTTATGCACTTATTTATATTCTAATAGTATTAGCTCATCGTAATGTAAAACATATTTTTAATATTGAAATGGGGTTCATTATAACATTAGATCATAAGATATATCAATGAAAAATTATGTGATTTTTGAAAAAGTAATAAATAAAGATAAAATAGGCAAATATTTTTTATATACCATGTTATTACAGTTTATAAAGAAATAGGTGCAATAGTTGAAAAGGACCTATTAGGAGCAATAAAGTTCTAAAGAACTCCATTCTTTCAAGTTCATTGATATTTATATTAATGCCAGTAGCAGATACTGATATATACAAAAGAAATTAAACTTTACTTTTTTTTTTTTTTCATTTTCAAATTGAGTTTTTATTTTTTATATGATTAAAAAACCTGTAAAAGAGAAAAAGTTTAAATAATAAGTAAAGAGTAAAAATTTAAATATTAATAAATAAAGATAAAAAAGGCAAATCTTTTTTTTTATATAGGATCATAGCATTATAATTTTTAAAGAAGTAGATACAATAGTTAAAAAAGAGCTATTAGGTTCAATAAAGTTCTAAAGAATTCCATTCATTCAACTTCTTTGTTATTTATATTAATGATACTCCAATGATGCTAATCCTCACACTAAACCTGACTAATATTGATCCTAATGATATTAATTGTTATTTTTATTAATATTACTATATTAACAGTAGCAGATGCTGAAATATATATAAAAAAATGAAACCTTAACTTTTTTTTTATATTTTCAACTTGAATTATTATCTTTTTTTATATGATAACAGAAAAATTCAGAAATGAATATTGTTGTAATTCTCATAAAATAATTTTTGAGTAGAATTTAAAAAGCTTAAATACATTACATAACATTAAAAACCTTAATACATTAAATAAAATAATTAATTAATAATAAATAAATAAATAAATAATAAAGGAAATCAAATTATGAAAAATTCTTCATTTAAAAACCTTTTTTTTCTTAATTTTCTTCTAACAACCATTTTTGCCAAAACTTTTCTCAAGGATACCAACGTTGACAAATAGATGAGTTCTGTCAAGATTCCCTAGAGAAAATCAGACCATAGAGAATAATTTTTCTCTTTAGCAGTAAAACTAACAGCCATTTCTTATACTTGTATTTTCCACCGCTGACAAATAGATTCGTGTCATCTTTCCCGGAAAAACATTTCTGATTCACACTCCACCAAATACTTCTGAAGAAATAAGTCATTTTCAAGAAATATTCGGAATATCGCGAAAAAGCCAAAGAGTTCTGCGAACAAAACGCAAAAATAGTTCTGTCCGACATGTTGTTGACAAGATGTTGCAAAGAGAAGACCGGCTTTTTGCTGCTGCCGACGGGGTTCAATGTTTGGAAACGTTCCATATTTTGCTTTTAAATTTGATTTACTTCTTTGCAATGTTTGTGTTTAGATTACTTCTTTCGTGACACTTAAGGGATGTCTTGTATGAGTTGTAATGGTTTTTCGTAATTGGCTCTCAAATTAGTTTTTTAAATAATTTTCTACTAGTTTTTGTAAAATTTAGATATATTACTTTTTAAGTAATTAGACTTGTTTTAAAAATTCGTTCTAATAAAATTCGTTTGAATTTATAGGAATGTTTCATTTCTATCTTTCATTTATTGGATTATATTTCATTTATTGGATTATATTTCATTTATTGGAGTATAAACAAAACATTTTAAATTTAATGAAATGTATCTGGAGTTTATGTATCTTTGTAAAATGTATGATTTTTTAAAAATTAAAAATGTATTAAATTTTAATAATCGAAAAATTTTATTTTGTATAGAATTCGTGGATATGAATAATTTTATTTCTCTGGGACAAAAATTACAATTCCATTATAGCCTATTTATATAACAGGACATATCCTAATAGCAAGGCAAACTGTATTGTATTTTCAAAAACAAAATAATCATCAAACACAATTATTACTTATACTAATATACGCCCATTCATATTAATATTCTTTGCTAGTTTTTGTAAAATAAAGATGCATTATTTTTAAAATTGATTTTAAGTAATTAGACGTTTTAAAAATTCGTTTCGTTCGAACTTATTCTAATAAAGTTCATTTTAATTTATGGGAATGTTTCATATCTGTGTTTCATTTATTGGAGTATAAACAAAGCATTTCAAGTTTAATAAAAATATGGAGTACCTAATTTAAAATGTATTCAATTTTAATACACAAAAAAAAATTTTTTGTAAAGAATTTGATGACACAAATAATTTTTATTTCTTCTAGACAAAAACTAAAATTTCAATAAAGCTCATTTATATAACAAGGCATATCCTAATATAACAAGGCAAACTGTATTATATACTCAAAAATAATAGAATAATTATCAAACACATTTATTACTCATACTAATATACACACGCTTATATTAATATTCCATGTTGCTAGTTTTTGTAAAATAAAGATTATAAAGGTATTATTTTTTAAAATTGGTTTTAAGTATTTGAACTTTTTAAAAATTTGTTCTAATGAAGTTCATTTGAATCAATCTCTGTGTCTCATTTATTGGAGTATATAAGCAAAGCATTTCAAATTTAATAAAATATATCTGGAGTACTTAATTTAAAATGTATTCAATTCTAATAGATTAAACATTTTGTTTTGTAAAGAATTTGATGATGCAAATAACTTTATTTCTCCTAGAGATAAACTAAAATTCCATCAAAGCCTATTTATATAACAAGACGTGTCTTAAGGTAATAAAGCAATCGTTATATACTGAAAAATAATAGAATAATTATCAAACACAATTATATTAATATTTATTAATGTATAATTACAGTTGTACATTATTTACTAATTATACTATTGTAACTACACTATTGCATTTTACTATTATAACTATTACTATTGTACGAATTGTAACTAGGAATATTTCAGAAAATATTAATAATATGCATTGAATATTGGTGTCGATAATTATTAATCAAAATTTATGTCACCTAAGTTTTCAGCTAATTGTTCTTTATTAAAAAAATAAACAAATGTCTTTTATATTTAAATAATGTTACAATTGCAAATAAAATGTTTTTAAGATAAAAATTAATAAAGCATATTGTTAAAAATTTATTTTTCTAAATTCAATTTACTCTTAGTATTAATTAAGTAGTATTTTTTAAAATTCAGTTTACACTTAGTATTAATTAAGTAGTATTTTCAAAATTCAATTTACTCTTAGTATTAATTCAGTAATATTTTTCTAAATTCAATTTACTCTTAGTATTAATTAAGTAGTATTTTTATTAATTCAATTTACACTTAGTACTAAGATTCACTTGGCTATCAAATGAATTTCTTGTAATCTTAGCTCCTTGTTTGATATAGTGATTCTTTCCATATTATACGAAGTTTTAACCACCTTTGAGTGATACATCTCACCGCCGCTTCTGGTGTTTACTGTACATGGCTTTCATATTTCAACAAACTTGTTTTTCTTTCTGCTTCTTTTCGAACAAGGATAACCAGAAATCCAGAAATAACTTATATAAAATGTAGGTTATGCGATTATAATGCGTAAATATTTAGAAAGAAAGAAACCACGTAAGGCGAAGAAATTTAGAAACTTTTGTGGATGTTAAACATAAATAAAAAAATAATTAACTAAAACAGTGAATACTCATAATACAAGAGCATATGTTTATTGTACTGCAGTATATTAATAAATGCAAGATTGATTTTTTTTTTTCATTTACGTCTTTTCTATAAGACATTTTTTAGCATCATTAAAAAAAAATTAGTGAATACTCATATTACAAGATAATATGTTTATTGTACTGCAGTATACGTATAAATAAATGCAAGATTACTTTTATTTCACTGATGTCAATTTTTAGTTTTTTTAGTCAATTAAGTTATTTTTAGCATCATTAAATTGTCATAAGAGATTAGTTTGCATTTATTATATGGTCCTTAAAATACTTCATTAAATTATTTAATGAATAAAAATGATGTTTACATTTAAGTGTAAACATCATTTTGTTGCAAATAAGTGTTAATACTTCTTGTTTAAAGTGTAAATAACTGTAATTTGCACTTTAAACAAGAATTTATATTCACGTAAAATTATATCTTTACTATAAAAATTTGAAGCAAATTAAAGTGCATTTAAATTTATTTTAGAGAGTAACGTCACTAGAAAAACTAGATAAGATTTTAAATTTGCATATATTTTTCTTTAAACATAATGCGAGTTATTGTTGTTATAAATATGTGCAACGTGAATATTGAATAGAAAAGCACATGATATCATTGATAAACATGTCAGCTTTTAAAATCTTAAATTTAAAGTCCATTCTCAATATATTTAATTTAATAATCGCCACATATATTTTTAAGATTGTAGTAATATTTTATAGCCCATATTTTTTGTACATGAACTATATAATACAATTATGAATTTAAAATGGCATTAATAATTGAAAACAAAGATTAAAATTATGTAGATGTATCTTACATTATGCAAGATATACATATTTTTAAATCACTGTTAATGAAAACGGCTCTTTCTCTGACGTTTTGTACCACAAATTTCGGGTGAGTCCCAAAGTGCCATGGATGTTTGTAGTAGTTCAGAATCCACTTTATACCTGTAGGTTCCGGTTTAATTATCCTGCATGAATAACAAATGAGCGTAAACAAAGCAGGGGGTTGGACATAGGGTTAACAACTCAACTACGTAACAAGAAAAAATTCTCATGTTTAGAAATCTCAGACAGATCTCATCTTAGATACTAGAGTCAGGATGAGCCTGGCTGGTGGAAGCTGACTGAGACAACCTTGATCGGTAACAGACTGTAGTACTTGATAATACTGTACCGGCTACAGTACTAGTATACCGGAATACTGTACCGAGAATACCTGTTGTAGTACTTGAGAAGAAGTTAATAAAAACCATGCTTTTAATAGAAAATTATGCATTATAATAACTAGTAAGCTGATATTTAATAATTTATAATAGCTTTTATTATCGATAATAGCTGGTAAGTTAATATTTATTAATTTACAATCGCTATATAAGATATGGTTTGACAAACCATAAATCTAACTTAAAGCATGTGTATGGATGTTTTTAAATCACTAATAATATACCACACAACAACACAGAATTGCACCAAGCACTTATTGATACATTGAAGCAGACAGTGAATGCTAATTGCATCTTTCCTCTCCCTAGCTGATGGTGGGGGAGCACCAGCACGAGTTCCGTTTCCTCCCCGTGTTGCGGGGTGACTCCTCGGGGCGCGCCTCCTCAGGGGTGGACTCTTCTTCAGTGTGTTCCCTGCCGGCCACCTACGACTCCAGGCTGCTCACCACCTATCACCCCAGGCTCTACGATCACCAGGCTTACCCCAACTTCACGGGGGTGGACTCGTCCGCATTCTACCCCTCTCTGGTGAGTTACGCATCTTTTCATTCACGTAAAGAAAGTTTCCTTGAGGTCAATGGTCAGTGGGAAACAGAGACAATGAACTCAGATTCATGTGGTTTGATACAATTAGAAAGCAGGTTTACATTATTCAAAAATTCAACATAAAAATAATATTGCAAATTTAGTCAAAAATATTTCAAACTTAGAGAAACAGACACAAAAAATGTGTATTCGTTTTTATTAAAAATTGTTTTCATATTAACTTTTCAAACATTACAAACCATCCGTTTCTGCTACTACTACTTCTTCTACTTCTTCTTTCATTCATTTAGTTTTCTTTGACTTCGAAATAGAATAAGAATAATGCTTATTACAGAATAATGCATTATGAAGTTTATGCGAATGATTTTATCCAATTTTGAATGAGATAAATTTGTAGTAAAACTACAAATTTATCTCATTCAAAATTTTCATTTTTCTAAGTGGGTCATACTCTGATATGAATCAATACGGAATATTTTTCTATTCAATAACTGATAACATCGAGGCTTGTTTCACAATGATCCAGAAAACATAGGATGCGATAAATCCATATAAGGATTATTCCCTGTTGGGCTTTTGAACTGCTATCGTTGATTATGAGATACAACAGTCAAATATGCAGCAGAATCAGCATTACTCAGCTGTACTAAGGGAGTCTGCTACACTGCTACCACATTTTGCCGTCACAATGTGGAACAAACATCCTCAACGATTACAACTCGAGATTCTGTACACATTTCCTTCTTTTCTTGGACTAACAGAAAGAGTTTGCAGTCAACGAATTTGTCGTTGTAATAAAAAAAATTCTTCATAAATTGCCTTCTCAAGTTGGATTTGGTGAGAAAAACACAAGCATTGCGGATATTTAGAAAAGATCCAAGCTCACTTTTTGCCACCCACGAAGTTTGTACCTCAGTACGCCAAGTATACTTCGAATTTGTCGTTGTTGCCCTTGGATTAGATTGGATTGTTGCAAACTTTTGGTTCCGTAAATCTTACCGGGTTCCTTCAGTAGCCCAATGTGCATTCACCAAGCTTCTTTAGCATTATAAATAGTCTGTGAAAAGTAACAAGTTTCCAAATTCTCGCATATTCAAGGTCGATTTTTTTTTTTCTTTTATTATCAGCAATCTGTATATAGAATCATTGAAGATTTTTTTTAACCACATTAATAAATAAAAAAAAATAATCAATTTATTCACAGTTTTATTAATTTTTTTTTTACAAAATCCCTTCATGTCTTGTCAATTATATAAAGAAAAGTATACGTGACGTACTGAGATGCAAACTTTGTGGGTGGCAAAAAGTGAGCTTGAATTTTTTTCTAAATACCCACAATGCTTGTGGTTTTCTGGTGAAATACATCTTGAGGAGGCAATTTATGAGGATGTTTTTTTTATTATTGTTATTGAGATTTTTCAATCAAAATTGGATATTTTTTTTGTGCTTAATAATTAATTTAGTAATTGTTAGCCTCTGTCATTAAGTTAAATGTCTATAGTCAATTTTACCGGAAAATAAATTTATTCCAGAAGCAATTTTTCATTTATTATTAATACAAACGTATATTCATATATGTATAATGTTAATAATAAACAAAATCAACACTATACTAACTTCAAGCGTTCGTTAGTAGTTCATATCCTCCTAGAATCCAATGATGGATATCCAACCTACGTATTTACTCTTATCATTTGTCTTTTTTCGTCATTAACACGAAAAATATCTAATAATAATAACTCTAAAACATCTATAATAATTTATTCACTGGTTGTTCTACGTATTTATGTATCGAGCTTCTTTAGATCAAAGTCAAAAGGCCAAACCCCATCAGATCTCTCCTAAAAAAGGGTAGAGAAATAAAAATAAAATGCCTCTGACAAGAAATATATCTCTAAATAATAATAGTCTACATTAAAATACATTAACTTGTTAAATTTCTTTTATTTTTCTTTATAATCGATGCTACTGATACAGTTTTCTGAAATACATCCATGTTTAAAAAAAAAATGAATCAACATTGTACTAAACCTGACACATTCACATTTATTTCACACACTCAAGATATCAAAATCTTTCCAGGAATTCCTCTCCTTTTGTTAGAGTTTTAAACAATTCGAGCCCAAAAATAGTGAAGAGCACCAAATCTCTCAGTTTCTTTTCTTTTTCTTTCTGACTTCACTCACCCTTAGTTTACACTTTCTGCTTCGATTAAGAGTGAAAAGGAATTTTATTTGTAATGCATGGAAAGGGCACTTGTTATTCTAAGTTATGGCATAGTAATGTACCGCGGCCTGCAAACAACATGCAAACCGAAGGATTTCACTAAACTCAGTCAAAGAAAAAGTATGTGAATATTTCCGCTCCAATCGTCTCTCTCCAAGCCATGAACGCGAGAAACTTAACCTTTTTTGTATGTATTTATACTCGACCCAAAGAAATAGAACAGAAAAAATTATGCAGTTTGTGTTAACATCAGACGCTAGGTCCGAGTTCTAAAAAAGTGGTAATATTGTTAAAAAGACAGCAAAATTCAACCTCATTTTTAAAGTGTAAAAAGAATTTTCTTTTATATGTTAGTTTTTGATTAAATTTTTTTTTATTTATTGAAAAAAAGTGTTCGGATATACAGGTTGTTTTGAATAGTTTACATAATGAATATTAATAAAGGTCAAAAAAAAGGCAAATATAAACGTGTAGTTCGTAAAAGTAAATTATAAATAAAGTTAATTTCCTAATATTTTAATGCAAAATTTATTTCTGGTTGCAACATATACATAAACATGTATTTTTATATAAAGCACACGTATATATGTACCCAAAATAAACATGTATTTTGTATATAAATCAGACATTTTTTTTATCTAAAATTTTTCCATTATGAAAGGATTAGTTAAATTTTATTAATTTTTTTTCATAATTTTCATTATTCTTCTTTTAATTTAAAATATTAAAAAAGAAATTTACAACTTTTATTTTTTTACCAAAAAAATTATATTTTCCCACAAATATTTTATGAGCCTTTTCTAATGATAACGCACGTTAGTTAATAGAATTCTAAAATAAAATCCTGAAGTATTAGTTTCAGAACCAATACATGAAGAAAAAGAAGACCTTTACTTTAAACAATGGTGGCAAGCCTATGACCCGCGGGTTAGACATTGACTCACAGAAGTCTCTTTAAATGACTCACGCGTTGATTTTTATATACTTATTTTTTATATCACAAAAGAAATAACAAACATTCAAAAATATTAAAAAATTAAAGTATAAATGTCAAATTTTAAAAATTCAAGTGGACGTAGGCTAACTGATTTTATATCGTGCCAATGCACCTGTGTATGACTCATGGCAGGCCATAAACTTTGTGATTATTTTAAAATATTCGTTGCATTGTAGAACGGGGATATAGCAGCTCAAAGTGGTAAACAAATTGATAGTCTTGGCTTGGCGTCTATAAAGTTTAACAATTCAACTTTATTTTTTATAGTTAATTTTTCTTATCCACATATGTATGTCAAATATGCAAATGAGAAATTTCTTTTAAAATTACTGTATTCTAAATATAAATACGTTTAGTTGTAGTTTATTATGTCTGCGGTTAAAAAAAATAAAAATAAACAATATTAAGTTCCATACTATATCATACAAAATGGTGTAATAAATATAGTTTTATGAAAAGAATAAAATGAATTTTTGGGTTATTTGTAAAAGAAAAAGATATAAAGACATTTAAGGAAATATAAGACAATATAAAGACATTAAAGGAATATTTACGATATAAAGTCATTTATGGAAAATTGTATTCAAATCTCGGCTTCTCGATAGACAAAGAAAGGCGAAAATATTTTTTACAAAAGTGAAAACAGAACCATTCCCAAACTAGCTTTTTAAAAACTTTTTGATTCGAAAAATAACATTACAACTGTTAGTTTCAAATAGCCTATTGCATTGAAAGCCATGGTAAACCCCTTTAGAAAGAGACTTAATAAAACAAGCGTTTTTAGAATGTAAAGCTACTTTGCAGATTTTACAGAAAAAGACTTGATTATAAAGAGTATAAATCAGTTATCAATAAGTCTCGATGCAATTAAAGATCGAATAATAAAGAAATATTTCTTCGCGAATACATAACGACTTAAAGTATACAGAAATATATTAGTTTAGACAGTAAAAATGTAAATTGTTATGCACAACTAGCAGTTTTTGCTCCATATAGCGAAAGAAGAGCTAATGAAATTAATAACATTGAAAGAGTAGCGTTACCAGTCTTGATATTTTAAAGAGTATGATAATGCATTTAAAGAAATAGATATTGGCCTGCAGAAAAGTGTTTATCAATAGAGCTGTTTATCCAATATTGTTGGCGAAAAAAATTTATTTTATTCAGCAACTTAAGCAAGTATTAGATATTCTACAACTAAGCAACTTTTATTCAGCAAACTTAAGCAAAATATTAGATATTCACTAACTGAATTTCACTGTATAATACACTACCAAGTTCTGTGTGCAAAGCAAGGCTTAAAAAATATTCCCAATATTGCAATAAAAGTCATCAACTTCATAAAACTCAAGAGGTCTTAATGAATGAGAATTTGCACAACTAGAGAAAGCAGATTGCCAGTATTTTGGCATTCAACGATGCTCAATGGCTTAGTTGCTGTCAAGTTTTTAATCAGATTGTCAATATATGAAGAAATAAAATTTTTTTGAATAAAAACAATAAACAATAGTTATGACGAATTTTCAATCATATATTGGTTAAATGAATTAATATTCTTATGTGACAAGACTCAAAATTTAAATGAACTAAATAAAAAACTTCAAGGAAATGAAAACTTGTATTAATTATTGAAAATATTAATATGTTTGTGACGAAACTTTACATCTTCACTAAAGATTTGGAAATGAGAATCCATGAAAAGTTTTCCTCGATTACAAAAACCTTTTTTTCATTTTGAAAATACATTAGATACTGAAGAATATAGGTAATACGCTAGATATTATTTGGCCATCACTGATAAAAAAAATGTATTTTACATTAAATTAAAAACGATAAATTAACTTTTATACTTTAATTTCATTAAAAAAAAATCCAATATTTTCTCAATATATCTGACTTAGCACAAGTTTGTCATTTTTTTAGTTTATCGAATACTTCAAAAACTCGTCAAAACAACAACAAGTTTAGAAATGATTTTTTATGAATGATTTTTTTTATGTGGTATACAATCATTTTAAAGAATTTCTATTATCAACTCAATATACACGCTAAAAAAAAAAGCATTTAATATATTTAATCAACTTTGTAATTGAAAATGATATAGCAAAAATATCTAATTAAAATGAATATAACTTTTTATAAGGAATTTCATTGACGTAAACATAAATAAATTCAGAAAAATAATTAAATTATGTAAAAATAAAAACACAAAATCACAATATTAAACGATTTGTAATATTTAATCATATATTATTTCTAAATTTCTTTTTATTTTTAAATCGATCATTTTTATATATATTTCAAATTAAAAACAAATTAGTGAGATTAGAAGAAATAAATTTCAAGATAAAACTGAAGATTGAAACACGTCTGATTTGTGCCTCGCTTTTGTGTTACGCTTTTTATAATTGACTTAAACATTAAACACATTACAAATCAAAATCCACTTTGTCAGAAAACGTTTCTAAAAGACGGTTATATAATTTTATATGAATAATTAATTAACATTTAATAAATATAATAAAAGAATTTTATCATAAAAATTTTATACGTCGGACTTAATGCTTATAACATATTTTTTATACGTATTTTTTCATTATTAAATTACCTTCTTTTTTCTCCCTATGTAATCGTATACTCCACACAAAGCATACGGAATATGGAAGAGACAACCAAACGATAATAATACGGAGGTATAGCTTTCCACCCCCACATTCCTTGCCGTGCCACATGTGGGCCACCGGGGTGGCGAGTGATGGACCGCGTGGAGATCACGCTGGCTAAAGGGCTTCCCATAAAAATCGTTGTCTCCGCAGGTACGGTGATGCCACTCGGCCTACCCTTGCAACCCCTCCCGTCTCCGTTCGGGTTTTCTCGGTCCCTCCTCCCCCTATGTGCGGTTTCACTCATAAATGACTCAAAACAAGGGGTCAAGAGTTTGTGGTTTGGATACGGGACTTACATATAATAGGATGTGTCATTCATTGATTTTGTGTGGTAATGTATTACATATCCATGGTTTGGGAAAATTTTACTTGTTGAATTGATATGTAACCGTTAAAAGATCACCTTACAGACCGTTAAGAGGTCTGTAAGGTGATCGTTGCATGTACCTTTTTTTTGACAAATAGATGTTTATTTTAATGGTATGGCAGTATTTCTTGTAAAGATTAGCGTATGCATTTATGTTGCAGATAAATTTATTTTCTTTCACTTTTTTTTTTATTTGATATATTAAGTTACATACTATTACGTTTTGTTAATAATAAATCTTACCGAAAACATTTTTACAAACTATGCATATCTGATGAAAAAAAATTAAATATTTAGTAAGCAATTTTTAAATTATTTTCAATCGGTATATTTTTCTAGAAGAAAAATCATTGTATAAATTTATCGTTGTATAATCGTTGAAAAATATTTTTACTTGCAGAAAGTTATAAACTTATTAATTAGCAATTAAAATTGTTAGAAATGTTAATTAGAAAATTAAAATTATTATTATACTTGTTACATATATTTCTTGTAGAAAAATATGTCGTCTTGTAGAAAAATATGTTACATATTTTTTGTAGAAAAATATGTTGACAACAACGTCTAACATATTTTCTTCTAGAAAAGAATATGAGCATGATTTTTACTATCTAAAGTTAATGTAAATAATTTAATAGTGATGAATTGCTTATAAGTAAATGAAAAATGAATTTCAATTCGTTTTTAAAAGCGATGTTTTTACAAAATGTTCTCTTTTCGAGTTTCAGATTGCTTTTATCTCAATAACACATGATTTAGCCACGTGAGTTTAACATATCAGCTTTCCAGTTATCACTTCAGTTTATATATCAGTGTTTTACATATAATATTACGAAGTTACAAGTCAACTTTTTCATAAACTTCGATAAGTTTACTTTTTGAAAGATCGCAACAACAATTATATAAGTATTGGATTTAAAATTGTATATTTAAAGCAATTATTTGATTGATAGAATATTTTTTGGTAAAAAAAAAAATTAAACCATAATTATCCGCAATGCAATTTGTTAAACATAATAATTGGATTTCAGATAGTAGTTTTTCGAAAAATTCTTTACGTTCAAAAATTTGTAAAAAATAAAACTTTCAAATTTAGCATAATTTAATGAATGAAAACTAAGGAATTATTGATAATGATTTGTTTACAGCATTATATTAATTACAATGTTAACAAATGTCTTCATATTTTTCAAGCTTTTAAGTAATTTTGTCAACAATTTTATATTTGTTTTATTAATCATTGCAATATTGAATTATTTTTTTTTTTTTTTCCTAGTACACAAAAATAAATTCGAAATTCTTCATATATAATATTTTATAAAAATTAAGTTACCATTTTGTTGTATGTAATGCGCCTTTTCAATAATCTAATCCCACCATCCTTCTTACGTGATGGTTGATGATCAGTCAGATTAATTAATTATTAATTAATTAATTTTTGTATCCTTTTGCACGTTTTCAAACATGACAGGAAATATGTTAAAATTTGATTTTTAACTTTAAAGATTTGGTTTGGTTTGCCGCTCTACGGTCATTTATGTACACTTTGGGCTAATTAGACCGGGAGCTACAGTTTAATGTGGATTCGAACGACTAACAAACATCCATGCCTTCGGCAGGATTCAAACTTGAAGCCTGTGGATCCAATGGACAGAGCGCTAGCCAATTGGCCATCCGCCGCTTTAACTTTAAAGATGCGCAATCATTATCGTACAGAGTGTCTAAGAATTCTTTATACATTAAAAAATTAAGTAAAAATTAAAAATTGAATAGAATCAAATGTCTTTACTAATTTTACTTAATTATCATTCTGTACTTTGTGTACATAATCTAATCAAAATGCTTTAAAATAAAATTACAAATGCCATCAATCTGGATGTGAGATCACTTAGTTGCTCGTAGCACTTTGAGCACGTCAAACACGTAACTCGAATCTATGGCTTGTTTGTCAAACATCTGAAAAGTTATGGAATTCATAGCAGCTGTAACACGCTGTTTCATTTCCTGTAAATTAATACAAGACATCTGATAAACATGATCATTCACATAACCCCATGTAATGCAATCTATTGAAGCTAAATGGAATTAAAAAATATTGACATAGAATTAGAATTCCTAAGTATATTCAATACGAAACAAAACTATTCAGCATCAGTTTTATATAAATTACTATTCCTCAGAACCTTTTCAATACATAAATTTGAAAAAAATTTGTAGTTGCATACTATGAAAAGTTTATGTACTCATTTAATTTTTACATAGTTTATTAAATGCCCAAGAATCTCTCATCAAAATTTTAAAAATATCTTGTAGTTGTATACTAAATTATAAAATAAAAAATATTTTATACCCAATCTGAAAAACGTTTTATTATTTTTATTTTTTTTCACACAGTTTTTTTAATATGTCCTTAATTCTCAGACATATTCTGTATTTGATATCTTTTCATTGGCGCAACAGCCCCATAGTAGGCCCAGGTCGTCTTTTTACTGCCAGATTTCGAGAGAAATGTTTTCTATTTACGGGGTAGGGTTGTCAGCCCTACCCGCTATGCTCTTACAGCCATAGTAGACTAGGAGGGCTTGATGGCAGAGTGGCTAGCTCTTGTGCTCTGTACCACATGTTATGGGGTGTCCATGGTCATCCACAGGCCATAATGTCTGCAGTGTTTGGGAATCCACTTTAAACAGTAGGTCCCTGTCTCATATGCTCATAGAGCATCACAGAGCCCAATCAGATTTCTCACCCACATCATTCCCTAAACTGTAAAGGGACAACTGAGTTCTAGGCACAGTGATGTGGTA
The DNA here is from genome assembly GCA_021605095.1 of Caerostris extrusa. NCBI lineage: Eukaryota > Metazoa > Arthropoda > Arachnida > Araneae > Araneidae > Caerostris > Caerostris extrusa. Next base: position 54,627 of record BPLR01002072.1, read on the forward strand.
TGGTGTAGTAGTAGTAATAATAGTAGACCAGGCACTACGGTATAAAGTGGATTCCGAACCACTACAAACATCCATGGCCCGCCGGGACTCGAATCCTAAATCTGTGGCACAGAGAACCGTAGCACTAGTCCCTCGGCCATCCTGCCCTTCTGTATTTGACATCCTGTTGACTATTACTCAACTTTCTAAATAAAATATTCTCTTAATTCCAATAATTCTAAAATTTCCATAATTCTTTTTTTCATTTTAACTTTTAAATCAATTCCTACTTTTTTTTTCACTCTATTGCAGAAAAAGTCATTTATAAATAATTTTCATTCATTTTTTTTTAAGTTTATCTGGCGCCATCTATTGGTAGATACATGCAACTTAAATCTAAAAAAAAAAAATTAATTAATTAAATTTAATTACTAAATTAATATTTGAAAAAACTGTATTAACATCCAGTGTCATCCACTAAAATGCATTTGAACTTGAGTGGAAGAATAAAAAGTATTTTATGAACGATTGAAAAATTGAACAAGATATATATATAGGGAGAGTGTGAGCTAATAGAAGGAATTGAAAAAATATTCCTTCAGCTCTAATATTTGTATATACATTCATTTTTATGCAACTGAACTTTTACTGTTATTTGGACGTCTTTTTCCCAAGCAATCAGCTCTTAAAATGGGAGAGCAAAGAAAAATCTAACTGCTGATTTTACATTAGAAATTGTTGTGGAATTGAATTGTATGTATATTGGAACAAACGTGGCAGTTATAAAAAGTATTTCTCCAGTTCTAACACTGTATATACATTCATTTTTAGCAATTGAACTTTTACTGTTACTTGGGCGTCTTTTCCAAGCAATCAGCTCTTAAAATAGAAGAGCAAAGAAAAATCTAACTGCTGATTTTACATTAGAAATTGCGAAGCGATTTTCTTCGTTTGGACTTCTCCGCTGAAGCAATATTGCGAGAGCAGCGCTAACGAGTTGGAAAGGGGAACTGCGGAGATTGATCGTGGCGCTGATCGGCATCATTTGTGAACAAGAAGGATTCCATTAAAATGGAACAAACATTTCGCTCGCTTCTCTCAAAATCAGAGGAAAATCGGGTTTGGGGGGCCGCCGATCAAGTATGCCATTTCACAACTGCATCCACTGAAAATGGTGTTATTTATAAAAGATTTTTTTTCCTAAACTAAAAATGCTGAATAGAAATACATGCATTTATGCATTTCACAGAATTTTAGTTCAATTTTATGCTGAAAGAAACAATACTCGGAGAAATTAATGTTAATTTCTATTTATGATTTTAATTTTGGTTTAAAGTATTAAACAATGTTTAGAGTTTTTTTTTTTATTTAGTTTAAAATTTTTAATTGAAATAATAGTAAATGCAAGAATGTGGTTAATAGAAATTTGCTTCCTTAGAAATTATTATTTCTTGCGAAAGACAGAAAATTATTTTGATAAAATAAGTTACTAAATTAATTTCGTTTTTCTGAAAATAATATCAGCTTTAAATTCGTGTTTTTAATATTATTTAACAATAATCTTATTTGTGGTTTTTTTTTAATTTTGTAATTTTGCAAGCGGTCCTCTATAATTTAATGTGAAGTGATGTAATAACTGCATTTGTAAATATAAGTTTGGCTTGCCGTTCTACAGTCATTTGGTGCACGTTGTAATCTAATTAGACTGGAATCTACAGTTTAACGGAGATTCCGAACCACTAACAAACATCCATGTAACGGGCAGAATTTGAACCTGAAGCATGTGGTACCAACCATGATGTGCATGTGGAGAGAAACATGCCAGTCAATTGAGCTAGCCAATTGGCCATCACCTTTGTAGATATTAGATTAATATAATGTTTTGACATAATTTGTTCTTAAAGAGACTGAAAGTTTCAAAGACTGAAAAGACAATTTATACATCTTAAGAACATTTTATAATCCTGATTAAATTATAAAAATATATTGTTTAAATTTGTTTCAGCATGATTGAATAATTGAAGCGAATACAAAAATGAATTTGTAGAATTTTGCTTGAAGGATAATGCTTGACGAAATTATAAATAATTGAACTTCTTCAGCTCAATATTTCCCTTTATTGCTTTTGCATGCTCTTTCTGTGGCCTAGAAACTTATAGCATATCATATCTTAATAATAATAATAATATGATATGAATGACATCAGGAGATTAAAATTTATCACTATTCCAAATAAGTATTTTTAATAATTTTTATAATGTATATTGGAATACACAAGAAAAATATTTTGAAATCAAAAAAATTAAAATTATTGAATTCATTTTCGTGACTTATATAAAAACAATTTATCAATAAATCGTTCGCTAAATCTAAACAATTTTAGCTCATCTCTGAACGTTTAATACAATAATTTATTATTATGTGTTTGTATGTATTGTTTGTATGTATTGTCTTCTTCTGTAATTCTTCTTGTATTGTCTACTATGTAATTCTATATATTTGTTTATTCTTGTGGAAACAAGTGCCACAAGAATAAACAAATACACCAATATTTAAGACAAAATTACATGTAATTGTTTATTATCAGATTTTACAAACTCTGCATTGGTACTGATAGATAAAAAAGAATACTGATTTATAATTCGTTTAGAAAAATGTGTAATTTAATACACACTTCGTCCAGAAATATAAGTCAATCACATGACCCAATTATTATAATTTTTTATGTAATGAAAAAAATAATTACTACATTAAGTTAAAAATCATTGTTTGTAAAATACATAAAAGTGTAAATTGCGCGGTTATAATTTGTTCAAAGATAAGCTAAACCTGAAGTAGAATGAAGGCTTTTAAGTGATGAGGAAAGATAAATTTTGATTTAAAACAGATTTATTTATCTATATAACACTAAGCAGTTATCAAATAATTTCGCTATTTTTACTTTATCAGCTATTTTTACTTTTAAGGCGTTTAATTGTGACTATATCGAAAAATACTTTGAATTTCTGTTATAAATATATTTTCGCTGACTTGTACTTTAATGGTAGGATAATTTAGAAAGCAAATATTAATACAAAAAATACTCAAAATTATTTACTTTGAAAATGACCCCAACATCTCGCATTCTCTGATAATAAATCAATTCAATAAATGTGTAGGCAGTAAATCATAAAATTTAAAAATAGTCTTAACGTCCCTTTTGTGCAAAAATATTTTAAAAATTGATAAACACTATTGTAGTGATAATTAAATATAAATTAATTATCTGAAAACTTAAAATAATGCATAATTGAAGTTTTCATTTAGTGTCAGAAAATGTAATATTTCTGATAATAAAATCATTTTTGATCATTTCTTCAATATTTCTGATAATAAATTCATTTTTGATAATTTCATAAATATTTCTGATAATAAAATCATTTTTGATCATTTCTTCAATATTTCTGATAATAAATTCATTTCTGATAATTTTAATAAATATTTCTGATAATTTCTTAAGTATTTCTGGTAATAAATTTCATTTTATTATCGGAAGATTTAAAAATACGCGTAACTGAATTTTCAATTAGTATCAGAAAATATAATATTTTGATAATAAATTCATTTCTGATAATTTCTTAAGTATTTCTGATAATTCCTTAAATATTTTGGATATTCATTTCTGATAATTTCTTAAATATTTTTGATATTCATTTCTGATAATTTCATAAATATTTCTGATAATAAATCATTTTGATCATTTCTTCAGAAAATTCTGATAATAAATTCATTTCTGATAATTTAATAAATATTATCAGAAATTTATAAGTATTTCTGGTAATAAATTCATTTAGTTCTCATAATTTCTTAAATTTCTGACGACAAATTCATTTTTATTATTTCTGATTTCTGGTGACAAATTCCTTTTTATTATTTCTGATAACAAATTTCATTTTATTATTTCTGATAACAAATTTCATTTTATTATTTCTGATTGTAAATTTCATTTTATTATCAAAACATATAAAAAATAACGCGTACTTGAAATTTCATTTAGTATCAAAAAAATATAATATTTCTGATAATTTCTTAAATATTTCCGATAATTTCTTAAATATTTCTGATAATAATTTTCCCTTTGTCATCAGAAAAATTAAAACAACGCGTAATTGAAGTTTCAATTATTTTGTTCTGAATCGAAATTCTTAACAAATGAATCTATTTCTGAGCTTCCGCCGCCATGAAATCCAGTGCCGCCATGAGGGCCCGACCCCTCGAACGCGGGCGGGTAATAACCCTTTGGAGCCCCATTACAATGGGAAGTAAATGGCAGCAATCTGTTCGCACTCAATTCCTCAGGACACACAGATGCAGAGAATGGAGGCGCAATTAACGCCCAATATCCCCTCCATTTTATAGATTTGACCCGCGTCTTAAGAGACAGGTGCGCTTAATCGAGACCCTCCATTAACCGGAGAGATGATTAATTAGCGCTTAGGCTCGCCCTGCGCCCTACGCGCTTCTTAAAAGAATCATTCCGCTTGTAATGAGGAATATGGATGCACGCGTTAATAACACCAAAGGACCTTTTTTGTTTTTAAATTTTCCTTTTTCTTTGTCATCATCTGTTCCTTAAGTGAAAATGGACTGTTAGGACATTATTTGCATTTTTCTTTTCGTTAGGTAATTTGGGAGAATAATGCGCAGAAATTCTTTGGCGTGGTAGTTTCCCATTTTACTAAGATTGGTTTGTGGCAAGATGCTGTAATAGTCAGATTTGTTTGATAATGTTCTTGAGTATGTTATTTAAAAATCTCAACAGTTATAGAGTTCTACCCTTTTTAACTAATGGTGAGTTTAGACAAAAGTGTTGATTGCGTTATTATAAAATAACATCATAATACTGTAACGTAAAGTACATCAAATTTAAAAATTTTATTTCTTTTTCTTTGACATCATCATCTGTTCCTTAAGTGAAAATAGACTGTTAGGACATTATTTGCATTTTCTTTTCGTTGGGCAAATTTGGGAGAATAATGCGCAGAAATTCTTTGACGTGGTACTAGTTTCCCATTTTACTAAGATTGATTTGTGCCGGGTTCAAGACATGATCTTGTAATAGTCAGATTTGTTTGATACTGTTTTTGAGTATGTTATTTAAAAAATCTCAGCTGTTATAGAGTTAGAATAAATCTACCATTCTTAACTAATGTTGAGTTTAGACAAAGGTTATTAAATTTGATTGTCTTATTATAAAATAAATTCTACGTTAGGCAATTTGGGAGAATAATGCGCAGAAATTCTTTGGTGTGATAGTTTCCCATTTTACTAAGATTGGTTTGTGACAAGATGTTGTAATAGTCAGATTTGTTTGATAATGTTCTTGAGTATGCTATTTAAAAATCTCTGCTGTTAATAGAGTTAGAATAAATCTACCATTTTTAACTAATGTTGAGTTTAGACAAAGGTTATTAAATTTGATTGTCTTATTATAAAATAAATTCTATGTTAAGCAATTCGGGAGAATAATGCGCAGAAATTCTTTGGTGTGATAGTTTCCCATTTTACTAAGATTGGTTTGTGACAAGATGTTGTAATAGTCAGATTTGTTTGATAATGTTCTTGAGTATGCTATTTAAAAAATCTCTGCTGCTAATAGAGTTAGAATAAATCTACCATTTTTAACTAATGTTGAGTTTAGACAATGGTTATTAAATTTGATTGTCTTATTATAAAATAAATTCTATGTTAGGCAATTTGGGAGAATAATGCGCAGAAATTTCTTTGGTGTGATAGTTTCCCATTTTACTAAGATTGGTTTGTCACAAGATGTTGTAATAGTCAGATTTGTTTGATAGTATTCTTGAGTATGTTATTTAAAAAATCTCAGCTGGTATCGAGTTAAAATAAATCTTCCATTTTTAACTAATGATGAGTTTAGACAAAGTGTTGATTGTGTTATAATAAAACAAATCTACGTACATTAAATTTAACTATTTATTTATTAAAAATTATAAAAGTTTTACGTCCATCGAATAATGTGCAATGATGCATGTATGTATTGATTTAAAATTAAATATGGTTTAAATAAATTAATTTTAGTAATTAATATCATGTATTTGACGGGTTGTAGCAATTGAATTTGAGTCAATATGATAAACTGTACAAAACATTTTTGTGAAGAAACGGTTTTAATGAAGTAGGAAATTGTTACTTTAGATCAAAGAACAAATATTGACTAAACTTCATTGCTGTAGAAAAGTGGAAAAAAAACTCAAATAGAAATTATCATTGAGGGGTTAATATTAGTAATTGTTTGGAGAACTAAATTTTCATCTTGCTCGATGAGTTTTAGGTTTCGTATACCGCACTACAGTCTTTTATGCATGCAAGTGTTAAACAGACTGGAAACTATAGTTTAAAGTGGATTCGAATTACTAACAAACGTCCATGCCACTGCCAGGATTCGAACATGAAAAGCCTGTGGTACCAAACGCCAGAGCGCTAGCCACTTGGCCCTCTCGAGGATTTTTAAGTTATAGTAAAGAAATGGTTCTTTTTCTTAATAAAAAAAAAAAAAAAAGATATGAATTTATTCCTGAAATACTTTTCATTTAAATAAAATAGCTATTGCTAATGTCTTTTTAAAAATATGTGAAATTGTCGTAAGTGCACCCAACATGAACTGTTTTAATCTAAGTTTTTTTTTTTTTTTTTTTTTTAAAGATAAAAACCGGTCTTTTATCATTGCGATACGCATAGAACATAATTTAAAAATACTGATTTATAAATCCAAATAAAAGCATATTTTTAGTGATGTGAAAATTTACAGCATAAATTAATTTTATTTAATGGAATATTCTTTGCTTTAAAAGACCAAAGAATTTTAACTCTCCATAAAAATGAAAAGTTTGTCCTTTTTATATACAATCGCCAAAGTTACTTCAATAAAATATTTAAAAAAAAAAATTACTTTCTCGTTTCAAAATTTCCCCCTGTCTTTATGATTACAATGCCATTAATATCAATTGATTTCCTTTACAACTTTACGAGTTTCGTTCTTTAAAGTATTTATTAGTATACCTAATATTGCGTAAGTCCATTTTAAGGGCAGAAACAATGGAGAACATAAACTTAATGAACCTTCATCTCAATTCTTTCTTTTTTTTTTTTTTTTTTTTACTTAATCACCAAAACAGGAAATGTCGCCACTACAATCTTTATTAAATTTCGAGTACTCTTAACACAACCTACCATTCCACTAATCCCTAAATCTTTAAAACGATCGATTCAAGGATATTGTCCTGAGTCAAGGTGGATTGTTTATTTGCCAAAAGCATTTTTTTTTAAATACTTTTTGAAAAATGCTTTTTATCGGCCGAAACTGCGCATTCTCCTGCGGTCACAGTTATAAAGAGAGAAGAAGCAATAAAAAAAAATATGCTGGTGGTATGTCCAGCAACCTCGAGGGCTTAGCACAAGAGTCGAGTTATGTCTCTCATAAATGCACATAATCTCGTCTCTGATTTTTCCAGCTCGCCGGCCATAAAAGCCAATCACGCAAATTATCCGTTCCCTTATCGCTCTGTATTGCGGATGGCTCGGCGGTCCTTAACACGATTTTCAGTTTCTGCCAATGGGCTTCATGCAGGGGCGTCACGTGTGGGGGAATTCACATTCCATTCCCCCTTTTTTGGTTGTGACGTCACTTCGAGATATCGATGTAGGATTTCGAGTCGACCAAAAACTCGACGGAGCGATCGTCACCGAATGACAGACGGATTGATAAAGATAATTTTTTTTGTTATTCTTCAATTTATTTATTTTTTGTTTTGACGGATATAAGTAAACATAGCAACGTATTTTTTATCTTTTTTTTTTTTTATTTTTATTTATTTATTTATTTGGAGAAAAGATAACGCGACCAGGATTGGGCCAAGATAATGCAGGATTTGATTTGACTCACGTATTTCTTGGGGGAAAAAATTCAGATTAGTTTTGATATCCAGAGCAAATCCTTTGCTGGAAAATCACTCTTTTGAAGTGCTCGATATAAATAAATAAAAGTAGTTGGATGGTAATTTATGGGGAAGATGACATTTGATATGAAAGCCTTTCAAAAAAATCAAATCCTTTGAAATCACTTCTAAAAAAAGCATAAATAAAATTCGTGATCATAATTTATGACAGTGATAAGGTTTAATATGCAAAGTGTGGAATGTGCTTCTGCGTAGAAAATCGAAATAATTTCATTGAAAAATAAAAACAAATTAAAAGGGAAAAATTATTATGATTGTATGTGACTGATATATTTAAAGTGGATGGACGTGAAAAACCTTTTTTTTTTTAAATAAAAATTTGCCTTTAGGTTAACTATAATCAAAATATTAAATTTAACTTATGGTTATCTTAATTTAGTGAAGTATGATAAAGAATTTATCATTATATGCCTTGTTTTTATTATTAATACGAAGATTAAGCATTATTATGTACTCGGTACGCCATTTAAATAATTTAATGTAATTTCTGAAGATCAATACAATCCTTTTTACCTATATTATTTTTAAATGGCAATTTATGGTGGAATATGAAATATGTTAACACTATTTATTTGCATTATAATTATAATTATAATTATTAAAAAAATCCCCAGTAACTTTCAAGGGTTCAAAATAAATGTTTTTATCCATAATTAATATTTTAATTGTATACCTAATAATAAATATTACCTATCAGAGAGGGTGTTAAAATTGCAATTGCAAAATTGTTTGAAGGAAAGAATATAATATATTATATAAAATCAAAGAGAATTTAATGGCTAGGACACATAGAGATAATGTATTATTTTTCATATTATTTCATGTATTATTTTTAAAATGACAATTTATGACAGAATCATGAAATATGTTAACACTATTTATTTACATTGTAATTATAATTATTAAAAAATCACTTGTAACATTCAAGCCATCAAAATAAATAGTTTTTATCTATAATTAATATTTTAATTGTATACCTAATAATAATTATTACATATCAGAAAGGGTGATGCTTGGAGGAGGTGTTGCCATCATGAGATTGAAAAATTGTTTGGAGAAAAGGATACCATATATTATATAAAGTCAAAGAGAATACAATGGCTAGGACACATAGAGAGAATGGACGATAGCTGATGCACAAAGATTTTCAAGGGGAAGTGCCAAAAAAGAGATGGATTGATAAAGTGGAAAAGGATATGAAGAAAATCTGAAGGATCTGTAGAAATCTTTGGTTTTCCAACAAATTGGAAAACCAAAGCTCTAAATAAACGACTTTAAAGTTTGGTAAATGGATGTTAATGAAACTCAAATTCATAAAAAAAAGGCAAGGCTTTAAAATTTCCTAAAGCATGAATATTTTCTGAACATATATTCATGTTATTTTATAACTTATGATATATGAACGTATTGAAATTTTAAATTCTTGATTGGGACACAATTTAATTTTGGGGTACATTGTTATTTCAGTACTATTTTTATTTTTAAACTAAAATAGTGCTTATATACAAAGAGACTGTACCATACTCAAAGAACACCCTGAAATTAATTTTTAAAATTCTCAGTCGTGATTAGTGTACTACAGCCACCAATTTGGTAAATTAAGCAACCTACAATTTGGTAAATTAAAATGTTTGCTAATATAAGAAATTAATGTAATTTAGGAAAGTCAATTACACATTTGTTTGATATTTAATTTTTATTTTTATTAATCGTATTGTTAGGGAAGCCATGGTTCAACATGGGCTGTAGTACAAGAGAATTAGTTAATAACTATTAAAATTTTGCAATATTAAAACTTTTTGTTAAAAGTGTTAAAAATTTAAATGTAAATGTTAAAACTCAGTGTTTAAAAGATAGTACCTTTAAAATTTAACATTATTTGATTTGAGATTTCAACTTTATAATTAGAAAATATCAAAGAATAAATAAAAAATATCATGTACGAGAATTTCACAAAAATAAATAATAATAATAAGATTCTTAAATGGAGACTTTGACATTCATTTCGATATATTTATCTGTCCTTTTTCTGCTGATATCAATTTCCTTTGCAGTGTGTTAGTTATTAAAATAGATTACAATAAAATAAATCAAAAGTTTATAATAAAGAAAGAATTACTTCCAATAGCATTTATCGTAACAACGGTTAAGATAGAAAAAAATTTTGAATTCGTCTTTTGACAAAAGGGAATGAAAACTATTCACAATTTTATACTATCACAAAAATTTTTTCCAATAAATCAAACAATGTTAAAGTTATACTTTTCATTTGCACGTGCGTTAAAGAATATGACTGATAACAGATGTAAATAAAACTCCACAAATAAATAACAATCCAGATTAAGAATATGATTTGTAATCTATATGTAATGAAAATTTCAAAGGAAATAAAATCATCTTGTACACATGTCTGTGTTTACAAAACTAATCTATGACAAATCAAACAGTTTTCAGTATTGACTAAGTATTTTCGTTGAACATAAATATTGAAACACGAGGATTACTCATCGATAAATAGCGATTTGCTATTCTTTGATGTTGCCGTCCCACCTTAAGTAACCTGCCATGTTTATTCACGAGGGACCTTTGCCTTCCCATGTCAAAATCTCGACACTGATAATGTTTTAAGGCACAACTGATGTACAGATGATTACTTAAAAGGTAGGAATGGTAAACATGCAAGAATAAAAAACATTAGAGTGAAGCAACTTATATAACATGCTAAAAATTATTAAAAATATGCTGCACTTATATGCAAAGGTTTATTTTATATTTATACATTAGGGAATAAAATCTTATTTAAAATAATAAGATTTTTATTAGGCTGTAAATAATTGTTTTTGCACCACAATGATTTAACTGTTATCAATTTAAGATTCAAAAGAAAGTTTGCAAATTTTATGAAACATTTCATATTCCTTTCGTGAATGAAAAATATTTCATAGAATTGTTTCACATAATTTCTTTTTAAGAATTTTGAAATAACTTTTTTTTTTTACGATTGATGAATTAGAATTCTTTTAATGGTTCAATGATTCAATAATAAAAGCATAGGCAAAGACATCGTTTTTAATGATTTGATTTCAGAGATAAAAAATTGCAATAAGTGCAGACTGTTTAAATCTGTGAGTTCAGATCAATACTTTTGAAGGTATAAAGTGATTGAAACATTATTTTACATAAATTAATTTCATAGAAATACATTTTTGAACATATTTGAAGTAATTTTGATTACTATTGTCGCATACTATTAATTTTTCTCATAGTAAGAATAAAATGCTTGACCACTAATTTGCAATTTATCCAGAAATGTAAATTGATTACATATTAAGCTATATAATTTTATGTCTTTAAACTAACAATAAAAACATTTGAATTTAAAAAACAGTGTAAATTGCTAAATGGAAAAAAAAAAAAGAAACTGTTATACAAAGTGACAATCCTTTAAACCAGACGACTTTATTTGACGTATATATATATACATATAATCTATCTATCTATATAATTAGCAGTGCAGTAGTAGTATTACATAGTATATATACATACATACACTACTGAGTGTATCAGTGTAATCTCTTATCTCTAAAAAAAGAAAATGAAAGAGTGAGATACTGAAAAACGTGGAACTTTATTGACGCAGAATGTGTTTATGTTTTTGATTAAGTTATTATTAGTTCATAATATTAGAGATAGCTTATTACGAGTTACTTATATATGGGTTAGTATGTGTATGACATAAACAAATCGATGACGATAAAAATTAACTGTTTTTCCAAAGTCCTCAGCTACTGGAACATCAACTTTGCATGTTTATCGTGAGCCATGCCTGTAGTCAGATATCAGTAGTGAGCTAATGCTTAACAAAATTTTGAATAAATTGCTCTGCGTCGATATCTTAAGTGGTAGGCACGTTCCGTTACGAAGTCCAATGTCGGCAACGCTCTTGAAGCTCTAAGTGAAAGCAAATAACTGCTTATCTGTTGACACGATTTCCTCTAAATAATGAGCTACCACAAGAAAAGAATCGGAAACCTTTGATGGAAAATCGCGCCTTACCTGGGACTAATATGCTGTCTGACTGTACTATTTGGTGTAAGAGTGTGAGATTAGAGAATATCAATACAATTCCAACAAAGTGCATAAATAAGAAATAACTCAAACCAAATAGCATAATGTTTAATTAACTATTGGATCTTGTGTTTTACGATTTTTAGTTCAATTATACAGAAATGAAGTAATTAATAGTTGTTGTTCTAATGCAGCCAATATAGAGACAATTAATATTTATGCCATAAGCAAGGGCTGCATCATATAGTTTGAACATATGTTACGTATGCAAGTAACAATACCTACATTTTATAGTGGATTCCCGAACCACTACAAACATCATGGCCCCGTCGGGACTTGCACCCGAAACCTGTGGTACCGGGCACCATTCAGCCGTCAGGTCTCAACTGTAATTACTAGTTATAAGTTTTCAATATTTTGTATACTATGATAGATAGAATGTCTATCATGATTTTTTATTTTACTTTTGAATTATGAGCCGGAAATTAATTCAAATAGCATTTTGTTTAAATTTATTTTTAATTTTATTAGAATGGAAAATAATGTTTTTTGGATACTTGCTTAAATAAAAATCTTAACTTACAAGTTTTGTATTATTAATAACTGGATCTCTATTTCACCTCAAACTCATGAAAATATCCTTAGTAGTCATAATAATTAGTCATTAGTAACCTAGTCATCATAATTATGGAGTCACATTTTTTGTTTTTACTTTTCATATTTTCATTTGCAATAAGAATTTACAAATATGAATGCAGAACATTAATTTAAGAAGAATGAAACATTAATAGTTTTTATAGTTAATATAATATATTTATTAATAGTCCTTATAATTATATTAATAGTTACTATTAACACAAGTGTTTAATGGAGTTTGCTTCAATGAAGCAAATAAAAAGTTGCGACATGGCTGGTTATTTTAAATAAAACAAATGAGATATTTGAATCAAAAGGACTAAAAAAGAAATTTTTTTGAAAAATCTGAATTATTTAATGGTTTTTCAGAATTCCAAATACTTTTGTATATATATTGACTTTTACTATAATTTCAAAAGGGTCACACTGCACAATTTGTGGAAGTTCATACTTTTCGTGTTTTCTGCACAATTAAGTGTTCACAATTCAACCATGAAACGAAGGTTGACAACCATCACACTGTTAACGGAGTTGACTTTTGGTTTTCCCACGCCTGCCCAGAATGCGAGGCTTCCTGAATACCTGGAAATTGTGTGCTATGAATCCACTATCAAATCAATAATCTCAATCGGTGCCTTTAGTGTTCCCCTATCATGCTCAGGACTTTTTATAGTATCAAATAAACAATTACCAACCTTCCTTGTTAAATTCTTCTCCAAGCATGACGTTCGAAAATAAGATAGTCGTTGACCCCAATCCAGCATCATCGCTGACTGCACTGATGGTGCAGTCAATCACGGTCCACCGAATAGTATAGAGATGTCTTCACTAATTAATATCAATTTTGTGCGGATAAAGATAGGTATGAAGATATGGTCAAACATTTTCATTTGAGTCATGCCTTTTTTTTTTTTTTTTTTTTTTTTTTTCATTTTTCTTGAAATGTTATGAAACACTAAATATATGACGGAAATGAACTTTCTTTTTCCAAGAAGAAAAATCTGAATTTGTTTGACATTTATTTTTTTAAAATTGCATTTAATAAACTTGAGTTCGAGCTTTTGCATTTAAAATGTCGAGATATTGCTTTCAATATTATTATTATTATTTACTACACGTCGACGGGGTTAGTAAATGACTGTGAATGAGTATGTAGTTATTAAATGACGACTGATTGTTGATGCTAGATGCTTACACACGCAATCACAATCGCCATAGAATCTTTTCGTCTTTTAAAGCAATGACTGTATCGGAGCTTCCAGCAAATTTAAACTTGGTTCTCTTGCATTCTAGCTAAGTACATTAAGCTACATATGTATGCTGTGTCACGATTGTGTCTGTATTCAGTATTTGAGGTGTGAAATTCCTTGCTGTCATCTTCATTAGGTATTTCCTCTTGCTAATGTTCCTCCAATGGGCGAAAATGCCCTCTGAACTTTGATGAGAGACCGCCTCACACATGCTGCTTATAGCACCGCGAAATTCTACTACACCGTTTTGAACTGTGTAGTAGAATTTCGCGGACGGGATTTCGTAGAATTTCACCTACAGTTTACACATTATTTCGCCTACAGTTTACCTTTTGTGTGCCATTGTGCCATATTCCTTCGTTTTTTTAAAGTCACAACAATGCATGCTATCAATATTACCATTATTGAATAAATTCTTTTCGTTTCGTAAGTAATTACAGGGAATATATGTTAAATTAAATAATTCGATAAATCTGAAATACACTTGGGTCAATGATTTCTCGCTAATATATATATTTTTCTCTATTAATAAATATTTCTATTGAATATTGGTATTTTAAACTAATTGAAAACGGATTTTTTTTTCTTTTAAAAAAACCAATAATAAAAAAAAAAAAGTACTTTAGAAATTTTTTTATAATTCTTTAGCGGATTATTTCTACAGAATATATAATACAAGCTGCATCAGTATAAAAATATTACGATGCTAACACATATGTCAAAATATTACAATACTATCGCATATGTAATTGTTAGGCAATATAATTGTTAGCAAAAAAAAATTATTTCCTATAGTTACAATTATTTACTACAGTTTTTATTTCATAAGTTAAGAATGAATTAAAAATACGATTTTATACGACTAACACTTTTATACTAGCATACGATTTTATGATTTTAACATAAATCGTGTCTAGTCGTATCTATCAATCAATAACACCAGTCAAAATCGTATGAATAACATAAAATCGTCTCAATCCTATCAATCGTATCCAATTTAAGAATGCTGGCGTGACAAGGAGATTTTCCAGAAGAAATGACGATGCACCCGACTTCTTATATTTAAGCTGTAAATTTTTTTTATTAATAAAATATTTGAAAGTGAGGAAAATAGTTTTAATTAACAATCTACAAATAGAGAATGATTCTTATCCGTCGTAAATTAATGCTGCTTATTTTATAATATTTTTTAAAATCTTTTTTTCAGTCCTTTTGTATTTTTGTTCTTTCCTTATGGGCAATTAAAAAGAAAATGCGAAAGAAAAATTTGAATTCACTTTTTATAACGAAGAACTATTATATTATGTTTTATGTACCTATCAATCATTGTATTTCAATTACATGAAAATAGTAATATATCAAATTAAATAAAAGTATTCAAATGAACAATTTATTTTATTGAAAAAAATCATTTAAAATTATTAAATAAGATATATTTTTTATTGATAAAAGACAGTGTTGAAGAAATGTATTTGAAATTTCAATTCTTAGAAAATACGAACTCAGAATTATCTTCATGAAAATCAATATACAAGACAATACTGAACGAAATAGAAATTTCCATATCATACGTTGAAGAATACTAATTAGCATTAAGATAAAGTCGATGAGTAATGTTCTAAATGTCCTGCAGAATATGTTGAACAAGTAGACTTATCTATAAAACTTTTTATCTGCTAACTTGGGGTTTTTCGAAAGTTTAGCATTTTCTGAAAAGATTACAAACATAATAATCATGTAATGCATGCTGTCACAACTTAGTGATATTCTAATTGAAGTAGACATCATTTATTAATAATGTCTAATTTAATTAGACTGTCACTAAGCTAGAATTAATATCTTTAATTTACCAGTTTTAATGTCTTTTAACAGGTTAGGTTTTAATGCCTTTTGAATAATTTATTTTTAGGTTTCTTTGTGTAAAGTTTCAGGAATTTTTAGTTATACCTTAATAGTTTTGAACAAATTTTTAACAGGCTTGTGGAAAACTGATTAAGTATTTCTATTTAGAAAATATTTACATTAAATAATAATTTAGATAATTAGAAATAATAATTAATAATTATTGTAAAAAAATGAACTTTCGCAAAGGAAAAAGATAAACACCGCACTATGAAAAAAAGCAACTGTTTTTATTCAAATTAAATATGTGCAAAGCACATACACAAGCAATTCAATAACTAAAAATTCAAGGACATAGGACATAATTACAATGCATTTACACATTAAATGTTTAATTCACTCTCTAGTGAAACCTATTCTAACAGTTATACACGTTTGTATATATCCTTCTAAGATACATTTTGTCAGTTGTACTTACTATTCAATTGCTTTTCTAGATCTGTGGTAATTTGGGTGCCCGTATGCGGCGACATACTATGTCCCATATATTTACAATTGGTGAAAAATCTGGGAACGTTTCTGGTCAATAAAGAGTATCAACATCATGGCTAAACTTATGTTTAATTTATCTTTTTCAAGATCCATTTTGCAACATATTAATATTCCCACATGGCTAGAGATATATGAACCATGTGGGGTTTGGCATTATTTTGTTGCAAAATGGATCTTGGAAGGGTAACTTAATTATGTAATTAACATATCGTTTAGTTGTTCAAGTTGCTCTCTCAGGATGACTAGGTGCAACCTACTAAAATAAGAGAAAACACTATCAGGGGTAATGTCTGTGTATCTCTGTAAAACAAAGGTTGATTGAGACCTCTATCGGTAGCACTCGGATCCAGTGGCACAACTACTCCTCGACCGACGTAGTATTCATTGCTGATCATTATGTAGTGTTACTCTGTAAGCGGCCATGATGGTTAGCTTCAACCCTATTCCGGGCAAGGATTATGGAGTTTAAGGCAGATATCTTAAAAGTCGCCGTGAGAAGTAACATACCATTTCAGCTAAGCATTTGTAGAAGCTATCAAGGATGATATTTAGATGAGTAAGAGACTACATAGCTTTGAGTAGAGATAGGGGTGGGGCTTAGAGTAATGCAAAGTAAAGATATGGATGAAAATGTAAAATAATGATGTTGTTGGGACAGTTAAGGCTTCTTCAATCATCCAATCTCGCCTCGCATTTGGCACTATGATTTATATTCCAGAGCTTTCATGCCTTTCATGAGCTTTCATGCCGCAGAGCTATGAGTTTCTTTGTAGCAAGTCTTGCGGCCAGCATATTTTCACAGCATTATCCGCATGGTGCATGTGATAGTCTATTGTTCGGTGAGATCTGTCAGCTTCCCGCATACCGATTATGTGACCATATTTGATGTTCGTCCAGTTGACTATAAAGTCTTTGACCATCTTTTGTTAAACGAAAGAATGAATGAAAAAAAAGGTACAAAAATTGCTACTTGTTTTATATGATGGTAGTTGAGTTGTAGAAATAAACGCTAAGACCGAAGTTAATTATCATCGGACGTGAGAAAAGATCGAATTATTTTTTAGAAGTCATATGTATATTCATATATGCCCTGTTATCATTCAGTGAAGTACTTCAGTAAAGGATAATTGATACTAAAACTCTGATGAATAATGATGATAAATAAACGTATTATTCTGGAAATAGTTTTCCTAATTTATGGTAATATATATGTATCTCTGTAAAACAAAGTCTAATTGGATAGATATCGCTAGCGCAAAGATATCGCTAGCACTTCACACCCGAATCCAGTGGCACGACTGCTCCCCAACTGACACAGCATATATTGCTGATCATTATGTAGTTAACTTTGCTAGCAGCCATGATGGTTAGCTGCAACACTATTCCTGGACAAAGATTATGGGGTTTAAGACACATCTTAAAAGCCGCCGTGAGAATAACATACCATTTTCGCTTAACATTTGTGGAAACTATCACGGATGGTATGATAGAAGAGTAAGGGACTACATAGCCTTGACTGCAAGACAATGTTGTTGTTCAACCAATCATCCGATTTTTGCCTCGCATTCTGGCACTATGATTTATTTTCCAGAGCCTACGTGCCACAGATAAGTTTCTTGTAGCAACTATTGCCGCCAGCTAATTTTTACAGCATTACCCGCATGGTGCATGTGGTAGTCTATTGTTCGGTAAGATCAGTCAGCTTCACGCATACCGATTATGTGACCATACTCGAAGTCCGTTCAGTTGAATATAAGGTCTTTGACCATCTTTATTTAAATGAATGAATGAATTATAAAGGTACAAAATTGTTACTTGTTTTATAGGATAGTAGTTGAGTTTTTGAAACAAATGCTAAGAAATTAATTTTTATTGGCTCTGAGAAATGATCGAATTGTTTTAAGGAGTCCTTCATATATGTATATCTATATATGTTCGTCAAGGTATCCGTTATCATTCAGCCCAGAGCTTTAGTAAAGGATAACTGAAACTGAAACCCGATGAATAACGATGGTGAATAAATGTATTATTTTTTGGAAATAATTTCATAGTTTATGATAATATTAAAGTAATCCTTATTTAAATA
This sequence comes from Caerostris extrusa, assembly GCA_021605095.1. Lineage (NCBI taxonomy): Eukaryota > Metazoa > Arthropoda > Arachnida > Araneae > Araneidae > Caerostris > Caerostris extrusa. The sequence continues at coordinate 73,058 of BPLR01002072.1, forward strand.
TTAGGAACATCTGTGATTGGATTCTCAGTTTTGAAATTTTCAAAATCTAGCACTACATTAATCAAACTTACTCTATCGTGGAACATTGGACAAATCGTATAATAGTATGAAGGACATTTTTTTCTTTGTTTGCAAATAAACTCAATGTTAGCTTTATTTTAAGATTGAAAGTTGAATTGGAAATTCGTAATTTAACATTAGCAATTTTTCAAAACAATATAACACACATGTTTAAAACACATTACACCATTTAAAATCATATAAAACTATATTAAATTACCAGAATTTAATATTTTTCAAGATACTCTTATTGATATGTTACGAAATACTAATGGGAAAACGCTGAACTAACGTGAAACGCTGGTCTCTTTACACGCTTAGCAGTTAACAAACGTAACATTATCTTGATGTGCACATATGCTTGGCGTTAATTTAAACTGTTGGAATGAAGGTCACAACTATCTACTTTTAACATATGCGTCGTAAGAGTTTCTCGTGGTTCGACTTTCTTAACGAAAGAAAAGTGCTTAGAAAGAAACCTTAGAAAATGTGTGCATAAAGAATAAAAAAAAAAAAAAAAGGCTGCATACAAGTCACATTAATAATTTTTTGATAAATAATGGAGAATCCACATTTTCATATTTCAGGCTGATATATCAATATTCAGTACATAGTTTTCGTAATAAGTGCCCACTGTTTCTCAAAATTTGCGACTTGTTATCGTTCAACCCGCGCCAAAGGCGTTATATTTATTACTGATGCGTGAATTTGAAAGATAAGTTGTACTTACTATTCAAATCTTGTTTTATACAAGCGTAACTATGTTTCTCGGTTTAAGATTTATCTGTCTAATTCCGTATTCATCAGTGTATCCTCTAGGATATGGTAATGAAAAAGTAAGTAGAGGCTGATAGTATACAGAAGTTGATAGTATACTACAGACAGTATCTCGATTCTCCCATTTTAAAAATGGTTAAAATGGAATTAGCCAGGTAGAACATGAATAGTTTCTTTTGTGTAGTAATGAATTTGTTTTTACTTAACATAGGTTGAACTTTACATATTTGACCGATAATCCATCAAATTCTCTTCAATAAAATTATCTATTAGCCTATCTGAATATTTGTTCACCTTGGTTAACTTCCTACGATCCATTCTGTATAATTTGCATTTCACCATCAATTGTTAGTATTTTTGGAAATGATATGCAAATATCGTTTCAACTTCTGTTTTTAAAAATTCTGTCAAAACAAACTATTTAGAATTCTACCCCAAATTGTAAGATTCTGGAATCTATCAAAAAAATTTAAAACACCCTTTTGATTTAAACGATACATTTTATTTTAAAATGGATTTAATCTAAAAATTTATGTTAAACAAATTATGAAAAAAGAAATTGCTGTCATTATGTTATGTAAATAATTTATAAAATTTTTATATTAAAGAAATTGGAAGAAAAGTTATGTTATCAAAAGTTATCAAAATATTATATTTGATAGAGTAGCATGCATTTCTCTCGTAATAGTTTTGCATCTTTGTATAAATACAATGTATATCTTTATGACAAAATTGGGCTTTTAGCAATCATTTAACAGAAATTTTTTTCGTTTTATATGAATGTGAATCACAATAATATAAATAGCATGTTTATAATTTAGATTTACTTAATTCGATTTTTCCTGTGGTCACAGATAATAAAACAAATACTATCAGTAATATTTTAATATAATTAGTAAATATTATCAGTATTATTGTCATTATATTAATATTAAGTAAATATTATCAATAGCAAATTTAAAATCAATCAAGGACAAATCTAAATATTTTGTGTTTAGATAAATGAATCCAAATTAAATGTTTTCAAGCAAATAAAAATATCTAACAGAAATCGATCTGATTTGTGGATTGTTGAATTTAAATAAAACTGGTTATCTAAGACCTATATATTTATTCATGCTGAAAAATTGAATTGCTAACTGATAGGCCCGCAGCGTAAAAAATAAACTAATTTTGACATTTTGCGGTATAAAACCAATGAATTAAGTTGTTTTTTTAAATTAGAAATTTCAAGAAATTGATACACATTGAATAATAACATAAAGAAATGTTTTGAAGGCGTATTTTTATTTTTTTATATAATAATATAATTTACTTTAATATGGTATGTTGCAATTTATTTTAAGTTTTTTCACTTGATCATGCTTGACAGGTTTATATCTATCTGGCAGTTTTACAAAAATTCTTTAACATGTTTTAAAGGGATTGTCTGATATAAGCATCATTGTTTGTTATCCACGCATTGAACCTCCAATTTCTCCCATATATATATACATACAATGTTGTAATTTTTTGGACAATCAAAATCAGTTAAACACTTAAAGCATGTACAATAAGTAACGTATAGTAATGTATAAGTAGTCTATTAGTATATAGTAACGTAAGGTGTCTATAAAGTACCGTATAGTAACGTATAGGTAGTCTATAAGTACCGTATAGTAACGTATAAGTAGTCTATAAATATAGTAACGTATAGGTAGTTTATAAGTACCGTATAGTAACGTATAAGTAGTCTATAAATATATAGTAACGTATAGGTAGTCTATAAGTAACGTATAAGTAGTCTTTAAGTATAGTAACGTATAGAGGTCTATAAGTACTGTATAGTAACGTATAATAAAAGTATATAGTAACGTATAGGTAGTCTATAAGTAACGTATATAGTAACGTATAAGTTGTCTATAAGTAAGTCTTTAAGAAAATAAGTATATAGTAACGTATAGGTAGTCTATAAGAAAATACTATATAGTAACGTATAAGTAGTCTATAAGAAAATAAGTATATAGTAATGTATAAGTAGTCTATAAGTATATAGTAACGTATAGGTATTCTATAAGTATATAGTAACGTATACAGTTATAAGTATATAGTAACGTATACAGTTATAAGTATATAGTAACGTATAGGTAGTCTATAAGAAACGCATAGTAACGTATAAGTAGTCTATATGTAAAGTAGCAAAACGTATATGTATAAGTCTATATGTAACGTATATGTATATGTATATGTAACGTATAGCAATTTCAGTTGAGGCTGTCCTCGTGATGGGCATTCTTCGTGGAAAATTGATGAACTGTAGAGGTTTCGGTCAACCGCGGGGAGGAGTCAGGGTCGGATTAAGGGGTTTCTGGACTGACAGGTGGTGTCACGGTTGACGACGGCCAGGACATTGGCGAGGCTTCCCCAAACTCCCACGTCCGCCCTGTACCCCCACCCCTCTTCTGGTTCTGAACCGAGAAGTGGGATCATGATCTGCCCCCGTGATCTCACGACGGTTAAGAAAATCCCCCTCTTCCTCTGGTATCACGAAGCTTACGAAAACACAAAAGGAGCTGCTCTGTCTTCAACTCATCTCTGATCAGTGGAAAATTCACTTTCTATATTTTTCAATTTTCTTTGTCGTGTTAATAGATATTCTATATATTCTTTTTATAACAGGTTTCTAAAATATCAAGGTGGTTAGATACAAAATTTTTGTGTGCCTTTTAATGTAGAAAGAATGATTTAAGCATTTTAAATGTGTTGATACGATTAAAGCATTTGAAATGTATTGATACGATTAAAGCATTTAAAATGTATTGATACGATTAAAGCATTTAAAAATGTATTGATATGATTTAAGCATTTTAAATGTATTGATACATATTTTTTTATTAAGTGTAATAATGATAAAATTTAAGCTATAAGAATATGAGTTGTTTTCAGTAATCTATCGCTAAATAGATAGTGCTTGTATCATGTTTCATGAATCACAGTTAAATTTTTAAACTAAAAATTAATCGAAAAACAACATGAAAAAGAAAATAATAATAATTTTAACGTGCCAGTTAGATTAGAGATATTTTTATTCGTTTTAATTGTGGATAAAGAAGAAGTAGAAGTTTTGTAATAAAAAATACCATTGCATTTTTATCACAAAATATTACTAAATATTATTAAAATGTAATATTTGTTTTAGATTATAAAATATTTTTAAATTAACACGATGTTAATTAAGAAGAAGTATGCGTTTTCATATCTATGTTGCAATATATGAGAAGAATAAGCAATGAATCTTTAATGTGTAAACATGGATTATACTTTCACATTGAATTTTTTACTTTTAAACATTTAACAGAACATAAATAACAAATTAGCAGCTGCGATCTGCTAAAACATCACTTTTGCGATCAACTTATTTGCTTCTGCTGTTATATAAGTATTATTATGAATGAATTTATGCACATAAAAAATATACATTGTAAAATGTGAAAGTTAATAAGCAAAATTAAAGCGTTTTGCTTTTTTAGTTAAAATTTCAGATTTTAAAAGGTAATAAATTCAATAGAGGTTAGGCTCTGAAAAAGAATACAATATCATGATATTTTGCTTGAAAACTTTTTATTAACTGTACTTAAAAATTCGGTTGCATTTCATTTGTGCATATTTTATTTTTTAAACTAGCTTTAATCATCACATATATATAGTTCGGAATGTAGAATTATGAGAAATTCCAATAAATTATCGAACAAAATTTATATTATAGTTTTGTAGTTTAACTAACTTTGTGGGTTGTATAGGAAAAAAAAAAATAGTTCAAGTATAAAAAAAACCCCTACTCAATGCTTCTTATATATAACTGATAATACACAAACACACACACACAACATATATATATATAGTACAGTTTTATATTATTTTAATTTTCAAACGATATTTTAGATTACCTGAATTATATGTTATTTTATTATTTCTGTGATAGAGGACTTGAGGACAAGAACTTAACATTTGAAAGCAACATCTTGCGTATGATTTAAAAAATTTCTTGATTTTAATTTTTTGTGGTTTATGCAGAAATATTTTCAAATTACCACTAAATAAAATAAAAGTGTAGTACGTAAATGTAATAAGAAACCTATATATTTTTATTTATTTAAAAACAATTTAATAAATGATGTGTTCATTTATCATTCAAAATTCAAAAACAAAAAGAAATAAGAAGGCATGGGGAAATGCTCACTAGGCATGGGAAAATGCCAAAAGTGATAAATATGAAATTTCAAAAAAAAAAAAAAAAAAAAAAGAATTTATCAACGCACTACGAGAACTTATAGCCATTAGATATACAAATGTTTAAAACCCCAACCCAAAAAATGAAAAGTGCTTCAAAACCATACTACAAAACACCTCAAGCAAAAGCCAAATTCTCCAGAAAATACCTGAAGATTAACGTTATGCATGAAGCACTTCAAGAGTTAAGGGACCCAAAGTACCATTTTTTCCGCCAAAATTTGCAATGGAGTTTTATTTGCTTGACCCTCATTTTTGGATAAACTAGGACAAAATCATGTTCACACATGATAACTAAAAGAAAAGAAAATATGGCTATTATAAAATTTTCTGGGGTAAATGGTGAAAAAACTTTTTGCAAAATGCGAAACGAAAATATTTACACCTGCGTCAAATATAAGTTTATTTGTGAGTTTTTCAAACAAGGTATTATGTTTAATCGTATTGTAAGCATAGCCACGCTTAATAAACCAAAAGTGACTTCCACTGTTACCCACAGATAAGATTACAAATTTCTGGCAGTGGGACATTAATTAACCGAACAGCAATTACAGAGGTGGCAATTCAGTTGACGAGTCATATTTACTGACAAAGGAGGTTCATGAGTGGTGAGAAGTGACAGCAGCAGGCATCTCTATTTTTAAAGTTCCTTTCAGCGGAGGGCACTGGGAAATCAATTATCTCGTTAGGAGCTGATCGACAGCGAAAGAAAGATGACAGATCGCGAAACTGGGAGGTTACGGAAAGGGGTCAACTTTCAGAGGTGTCCCTTACTTTGTAGGCGTCTGCTTGTTTAAACAACAGACATCGCCATGTCGGGGTGATCGACCAGCGTTATTTACACAAGTCTGGATCGCGAGACAGAAACACTTTTGTAATAGTAATAAAAAATGAAATGAAATTTTGAAAAAGAAATATCTTCCTAGCATCTCTTAAAAAAATCCTTTATAAATTAGTTTAATGGAATTGTAATACTGTTTATAATGTATATTGATTTTATACATTTATTTTTTAATTTTTGCCGTAATTTTTACTTATAATCCTCAACGTCTATTGTCTGCAATTCTTAGGCCCAATTTGTGGCCTCAAAAGAATAAATGATTTTGCATATATGGGGTGATCGACCAGTGTTATTTACAGAAGTCTTCACGAGACAGAACAACTTTTTGTAATAGTAATGAAAAATGACAAATCAAATTTTGAAAAAGAAATCTTCCTCGCATCTCTTAAAAATCTTATAAGTTCTTTTAATGAATTGTAATACTATTTATAACATAAATTGCACTTATATATTTATTTTTAGTTTTTGTGGTATTTTTTCTTATAATCCGCAAAGCCTATTTGCAGGGTTATTGCCTATAAAGGGTTTTTAAATTCTTACGATAATTTATGGCACAAAACGAATAAAATATTTTATATAATCAGTAGATATTCCAGCCTGTTCCTTAACATGCTATGAATACGCATGGTATAAAATTAACAAGCATTTTTGTTTTATAAAATTTGTTGATTATATAAAAAGAAAATTACATTATAAATTTATGACACAGGAAACCAGAATGAAGATATGCGATTAAGATACTTTGCGATGAAAATAAAATATATGATATTATTATTATTAGGATTTTTAATATTTATGGTTGTTAAAGAGATGAAAACTTGATCAACATTAATTTGGCTTTATGTAAAGCCAGTGTTATTTACAGAAGTTTGGATCGCGAGGCAGAAAATGTTTTGTAGCAGTAATAAAAGTGACAAATCAAATTTTGAAAAAAAAAATCTTCCTATCTCTTCATAGCATGTCTTAAAAATCCGTTATAAGTTACTTTAATGAATTATAATGATATTCATAATGTAATTTGCTTTTATATATTTATTTTTTTAATTTTTGCCATAAATTTTTACTTATAATCCTCAATGCCTATTGTCTATAATTCTTAGGCGTAATTTGTGGTCCAAAAAGAATAAAAGATCTTGTATAATCCGTAGATAATTCATACTATGAATACGCATGGCATAAAATTAACAAGCATTTTCTGTTTTATAAAGAGCCATGATTATATAAACAAAAAAAATTGCATTATAAATTTATGACACAGGAAACCAGAATGAAGATATGCACTTAAGCTGCTTGGTGGTGGAAACAAAAGACATGATATTATTATTATTAGGATTTCTAATATTTATGGCTGTTAAGAGAGATGAAAATCTTGATCAGCATTAATTTGGCTTTATGTGAAGTCAAATTAACGATTGGCTTATGTTTTTGGCTTGTGTCTTTTGTCTAACTTGTCATTTTGTCATTTGTCTTTTCATTGTCTGACTTGTCATTTTGTATAACTTAATGTCTTTTGTATATTTTGTATTCTTTAATCCAGCCTTTTATCATCCATTTGCACACAACCATACGTGATGCACGTCTGCTTTTGCCTATTTTTGTAAAAGTTACTTCTACTGTCTTCAACTCCTTTTTTATGTGTAGAAGATTGTTTAGTTTTTCTCTCACATACTTTTGTTTGGCAAAAGCATTTTTAGGTGGCGATATAGAAATGATTTTATAGAAATGATTTTTATGAAACTTTCGAAATCAGTATCCACAGATTGTATGCAGCAATCTATAATCCACACTACAAATTTCTAAAGTATTTTAATGTATAATCCAAACGTTATAGGCAGAAAATTACCGCATTTTTTAATAAGATAGAAGATTATGTAACTGTTATATATCTGTTTTTCCAATAAGATCACAAAAATACTTAATGAATGATAATAATTAGATAATTTAAACTGAAATCATATGTTTTTATTCCTAATTGCAGAAATTCAGAATTTGTAATCATTAATCACTGCATTTCTAAAAATATCAATCAATCTGTAGAATATAAAAAAAAAAAGTATTTATAATGTTTGCACTTCAAATTTTATTAGTTCATATTTCCTAGATTTCTTATAAATTTTAAGTGTTTGCCATGAATGAGAATTTCCTTTGCAATATTTATAAGATATACGAAGAAATAGATTTATAATAGCCTAAAATTTAATTTTACACAGATTTCTTTCTTATTGTAGGCTTTTTTTGTTTTGTCGCTCTACGGTAATTTTCTGTACACATTAGGCTAATTTGATCGGGACCTACAATTTAACATGGATTCCGAACCACTAACAAACATCCATGCCACAGGCAGGATTGCCGATTGTAGGTGAACCTAATGTATAACAGAATTAATATATTATTTAAATAAAGATTTTTATTTATTTATTTTTACATTTGAGTTTTCTTTCGGTGGATGAACGATTATCTCAAAATTCAAGAAATGGTTAATTAAAAAATACATCAATTGAAAGAAAAGAAAAAAACCCTTTTGAAACCGAATCTTAAAAAACATTCAACTAAACATCCGTTAGGTATCATTATACAAGGGATTAACTTTATTAAAAAAAAAAAAAATCACGATACATTTCAAAAGTGAAATATAAGAAAAAAAAAAAAAAAAACCCCGACACTTATTCTATTCAACTCCACCATAATCACTTCATTGTGCCAAAGCGTCATTTGCACACTTTGGGTTAATTAGACCAGGACCTACAATTTAACGTGGATTTTGAACCACTAACAAATATCCATGCGATAGCCAGGACTGCTGATTGCATAACAGAATTAATATATTATGTAAATAAAGGATTTTATTTATTATTATTTATTTTTTTTACATTTGAGTTTTATTTCGGTGGATGAACGATTATCTCAAAATTCAAGAAATGGTTAATTAAAAAAAAATAAAAGAAAAGAAAAAACTCTTTTGAAACCGAATCTTAAAAACATTCAACTAAACATCCGTTCGGTATCATTATACAAGGGATTAACTTTAAAAAAAAAAAAAAAAAAAAAAAAAATATCACGAAAGTTTTCAAAGTGAAATATAAGATAAAAAAACTCGACACTTATTCTATTCAACTTCAACCATAATCACTTCATTGTGTCAAAAAGCGTGACTCAAAAACACAACTGACATACTCCCTCCCCTTGCCACCAATAGGCGTCAATGACTATGCACCATCTCAAAAGAGAATGATTCTCGTGTGTCAAGGAGGCCTTCAAGTTGTGGATCGTGATCACAGATTGTCACGAGACGTGATTTCGGTATTTAAAATCTCCCCTTTTTCCACTGCTGTCTTTAAAATCTGGGCGGACGGGAAATTTCCACCCAAAAGGCGAAGACAGACAGCTCCTGTCCGCCCTGCCAACTCACGATTTCATAACTCCTCAGTCATTAAGGAGTGTCTGTTACGCGCTACTTAAATAGCTATGAAGATGTTTGTCAGTGAAATATTTTCAGGGAGAGGGTCTCTCTCGTCACCCGTTAATGAGTTATGCCGAGACCTTTCGGTCCCCCCCAAGAAAATATTCCGAGCACCTCTTTTCTCTTTTCACTCGATTAAGATTCCAGGAGATCTTCTAAAATTAGAATGGGGGAAAGATGAACCCTTCGTTATTCCGACCCTGCATTGTTGTTGGGAGATGATGAAAGAGATTGCGGCGCTTTGTACGGAGGAGAGAATGTTCTGTTGGAAAAGTTTAGCCTCGGTTATGAAAACTGAGGAGAAGTTATTTTAAAAAAGGAAAACGTGAATGAATCGTGTGAAATGCATGAATCGTTTTATTAAGTAATATGTCTATTCATTTATGTAGTGAGATGTTTAAATTTATCATTCACAATTAAATCAACTAGACATTTTAGCAAAAATAAAATTTATGAGGATATTGTATACCGTTTCTTTTTTTAAATATGAAAAGCAGACATTTAAGATGGAGTTCATTAATGGAATCCAAAAATCTTAATCGGCTATGAAAACTGATTTCTTTTTTGTTTTACAGTATAACTCTGTTTCTAAATTAAAGTGTAACAAGTGGATAATTTTTTTAATAATCTCAAGGAAATAATCTTATAATAAACATAACATAATAAATACAATAAAACAAAAATAATAAATATATCATAATAAATACAATTACTTAACAAATGTCACATTTTGTAAAGATATTCATGTAAAGATATATAAGATGATTTTTTTAGAATAGAGAATTAATAATATTTATACATTGTTTTTATAGAGTTTATTCTGTATTTAATGATTATTTTTAGTGAAACACATTATCATTATTACTGATATTGTCTCATTATTTATTTTCCTATATATTTTATAATCCTTCTTTTCTAATTCAATGCTTTATGTTCATTAACTATCTTATTACAACACATCATTATTACTGATATTTTCTCATTCTTTATTTTGATATACGTTTTCTAATCATTCTTTCTAATTCGATGCATTATGTTCACTAACTATCTTATTACAACACACCATTATTAGTGATATTTTTTATTCTTTCCTATATATTTTCTAATCCTTCTTTCTAATTCAATACTTTATGTTCATTAACTATCTTATTACAACACATTATCCTTATTGCTGATATTTCTCCTTATTTATTTTCTTAAATATTTTATAATCCTCCTTCCTTAAATATTTTATAATTTCTATTCATTAACTATCTGAGATTATAAAGTTTTAAATTTCATATCGAATTTCGAGTATTTTTTTATATTTCATATATTTAATAATGTGTTGTTTTTCAGAGCACCGCTTATGGTATCAAAAGATGCTACAGATCCTTGGAGAGGAATAGCTCCTTCTGCGTCTTACTATTATGATCCAAGTTTTGCAGCATATGGGTAATTGCACTTATTTACAATGAAATTAAATCAAAATTTAAAAAATTGTTTTTCTTTCATTAATAAAAATTATTAATTAAGCTATATAACAAAGAAAAAAAAAAAATTGGAAATGCAGCTCGTTGTCGTACGTTTTCAACATTTATATAAAAATTATAAATATTGAAAATTTTGCACATTGTTTAATGTGCAATATATAAGCTTTTTAATTTAATTAACAACCCCTTTTAATTGAATTAATTCCTTTAATTTAATTTATTTATTAATATTTAATATTTTATTAATTTATTTTAATTAATTTTTATTTAAAAAAGTACATAATACTCAAATAACATCCATAATTTAACTATTTAAGCATACTTAATATAAATAAATATTGTTTTGTTTTAGAAATTTATTTTTTAGAATTTTTTTGTTCCTTGTTTAAAAATTAGAATAGAAATCAAGAAGCTATTCTCTCATAGAAATCAAAAAGCTATTCTCTCAAAGAATTCAAAAGGCTATTCTCTCAAAGAAATCAAAGAAGCTATTTAAGATCGAAGAACAAACTCTTATTTTTTAAAGTTATTTTTATGTTTTGATCATTAAATACGCCTTATTTTTTAAATACATTTTTACAGTAGGAAATGAATTATTTTTATTAAAAAAATATTCATAGTTTGTAGCACTATAAAAAAAATCCGCAATCATTAAATAAGGCGACATAAACAGGTCTACTCAATTTTAAAAGTTTATGCAACGCCATTTATTATTTTAGTAAATAAAATGAAACATCTAATTTGCTATTGATTTCATTTGATAGTTGTTCTTGTCCTTCACACTTTTGAACAATTTCTTTTAAATGTACCATATAAAAAAGAATGCTTAAAATGCGTATGTTTCTGCATTTTTTCATAGTTATTTATGCCTTCAAAAGTTTATTTAATTTGAATATTTTGTCAAAATATAAAAACAAACACACTGTATTTGTTCGTAAACAATATGATGCAATATGAAATGCTCGGGTCATTTATTTTATATTTGGCATGTTGCTTATTTTTGCAATAACTTGCATTCTGAATATTACGACGAGAATGCAGCAATAGTTCAACGATCTAACACTTAGATAAGAAAAAGTCGAAAATAACAATACCGAATACGTTTTAAAAGATTGTCGTTCATCTGTGGTCAATCAAGCGCTATACTGTCACCCATAATTCATTGAAATTTCGTTTCGTGTTCTAGTTAGTTGATTTTCTTTAAAAAAAAATTAAATCACTTAAAGTGTAATTCTTTTAAGAACTGCCAGCAAGAATTTTTTTATACATCAAACTAAAAAAAGTAAATTAATCAAACTAAAAGGATAAAATTACCTTATATCAATTTTTGATACTATTAGTTGAAAATACATAAAAAATAGGAATGAAAATAAATAAACAAAAGGCATAATAAAATAAAATAAATGGCATAAAGCAATATGATAAATAAATAAAATAATAAATTATTAATAAAATTAATTAAATAATAAAATAAAAAAAAATTATAATTAAATAAAAGGCATAAGACATAATATTGCAAATTTACTGACGAAAAATTAATGAATTAACAAAATTGAAATGAAATATCAAGTAATCAATATACTGAATTAAAATTTTTATATATATGTATTATCATTTTATTTGATAAAGGAATTAGTTCAAATATATTAGTAAAACTTTAAATAAAATCTCCCAAAGAAAAAAAATGACATTGAGATAATTTCATGGCACTGCCAATTCAAGATTAAATTCAAACTTTCCTTAACAAGTACTATAAAATAGACTAATTATATTACAAGTATTATAATAACAGATATTATAATAGTTATTACATTTACTATAATAAATAGGCAATAGATTTCTACAATGGGCCTATAAATTACTATGGCGTTTCATTTATCATAAAGAAACAGTTTTTGAAATTAAAGTCTCTATCGTTTTTTTTTTTTTTTTTTTTTACTACTAACTTTCTTAATTATTAAACACAATGTTGACAAAAGAAATATCTATAGGTCATTGCTGAATGTACATTATTATAACAAATAATTATGCATTTTTATAGTGTTAAAATACATTATCCATCTAATATTAATAAAAGTAATATAATAATCTTCATATATTAAATACATAGTTAGGCAAATTCTACTTCTTAGAATTACTTTAGCTAACATCAACAAGTAATATAAAAGTTTTTTTAAAGTCAATTCCTACTTTTTTTCCACTCTATTGCGGAAAGTCCTTTATAAATAAATTTCATTCGTTTTTTTACGTTTATCTGGCGCCATTTATTGGTAGATATATGCAACTTAAATCTAAAAAAACTAAAATTAATTAATTAAATTTAATCAGTGAATTAATATTTGGAGAAAACTGTATTACCCTCAAGTGTCATCCACAACAAGTTCAAAAAGATGTATTTGAGCTTGAGTGGACGAATAAAAAGTATTTTATGAACGATTGAAAATTTGAACATATATATAGGGAGAGTGTGAGCTAATAAAAAGAATTAAATAAAATACCGATTAATATTGTTAACACAAAATATTATTTTATTATGTCATATTTTAATGTAATCCGTCTCTTCCACAGATACGGCGGCTTAGATTTCAACGGGGCGCGTCGCAAGAACGTGACCCGCGACTCCACGAGCACCCTGAAGGCGTGGCTGAACGAGCATCGCAAGAACCCCTACCCCACCAAGGGCGAGAAGATCATGCTGGCCATCATTACCAAGATGACCCTCACGCAGGTCTCCACGTGGTTCGCCAACGCCCGCAGGAGGCTCAAGAAGGAGAACAAGATGACGTGGGAGCCCAGGAACAAGATGGACGCGGACGACGTCAAGGACTACGACGACGACGACGACGGAGACGACGACGTGCCCAGCAAGAGGGGCAGGACGGACAGGGTGGACAGCGACGCCAGATCCACAAGGTGCGAGAGCGATGATGATGGGGACAGGAGGATGGCTAATTGTGATGATTCAAGTATGATATCAGAGAACATGTTTATTTTCTTTTAAACAAAAGATAATTTGAAACTTCCACTTGTTAATATGGTATAATCATGTTATATTTAGAGATGTATTTTAAAAACAGAACTCGAAAGATTGAAGAAATTTATAATCTTATTTTTAGCTTTTCATGTGTAGAAAATTAAAAATATATATTTAACACTCAGGGCTTTTATCAAGGCACTTTAATTGAGTACGTACTTAGAATAGTGGCTCCCATCCAATGATAACTCTTTGGAGAAATTCCAAGCCTAGAAATTTCTCATTAAATTTAAAGCTTATAAGTTCGGGACTTACATCAGGATTTAGATAAAAATTCCGGTCACTGAATGTGCTTTATTATTTATTAAAATATCTGGATATTATGCAAAAAGTTATTTTTTTAAATTGTTTTTACGCTTCATTTTGAAACAATAGACGAAGAATAAAAAAAATCATAAGATGATAATTTCTGAGATTTTTAATGGAACATATGACAACTATACATCGATTGCTCTTGAAATGTCTCCAATCGTTAAAAAATTCAGTATTATCGTTTTATAAACATACATATATATTTTTTTAGAAATAACTAACACAAAACTTGCATGATATTAATTACCAAACACATAATTGAATACTGTCAAAACAAATTTATGAAGACACATAATTTCGTCTTTCTTATACAACACGCATTTTAATCTCCGCCGTTTATTGACATAAATCGACAACGGCAGCTCATCAGTAATTATAATCACACCAAAATCAATAAATAGTATTCCATGAATAAGACTACAGGCACCCAAACAGTGTTCCCCACCTTAAAAATGAATCTCTCAATTTTTAACATGTTCCCTGGAAAGGGAACGGAACACTACAGGAATAAGTCTGTGCAAGCAGGCAGTATCCGACGACACTTCATTTGCATGTAAATGAAAACGGTCTGCAGAAGTGATCATCTGGACGTGTGCTTCCACCCCCACCCTCCCCTCTACTTTTAGATCTCTTTCTCTTAGAACAAATTCCCGGCTGGCCATATTTATTAAAACCTCCCTCGCCCCCAATGTCCCCCCCCTTCCCAGTCGAGGTTGCGTCATTGCCTGGGCTAATCTTCATCACCTCTTTCTCCCGTTAACTTTGCTGCACTTTTTTATTTTTTGCTTTGAACACGTTTCATTTTTTAAGGTCCTCGTGTCCTCATTTTCTCCTTTTCATTCATTACCTAATTACATTTTCTTCCGTCTAGAAAACGTTTTAATTTATCTTCCACCCCGAGATTTTATTTTTCCCTAAGCCACCCCCTTCTTCCTCGGCCTTTAACATCCACTTGTTGTTGTGTGCTTAATTATGCGAGCATTAGACCCCTTTTGGCTTTGGGGTTTTCACCCCCGCCGTGGTATTGACGGAATATGCAAAGGAGTTTTGGTGTCGTAGCCTTTTTGTGTCTCTCCAGTTATATCAGTTTGTCTTCTCCAGTTTTCTTGCATTTTTACCTTCGATATTCTAATTTGTTACTTAGAACAACTTTCGCAAAGAAAAATGAATTACTTTGAGCGAATAATTAATACATTGTATGGAAAATTTGTAGTCCATAGTTCGTCGTATCACAAAGCAGCAGTATCTTTCGTTTAAATCATGCTTAGTTAATATTCATGGTTTTTAATAAGACGCTAAGTATTTAATATGAATTTTAATTGGTAATTTTAAGAATAACACTTGATATAAAACATAACTTCAGTTAATTAGAAAAATTAAAAAAAAAAACTAAATTAACTTTACTAAACGTTTTTCAACTAACAAGAAATGTCTCAATGAAATCATTAAAATATACCATACTTTAGGAAAAACAACATAACTTTACTTACAATCTATATATACCAGTCCACATACGATGCATAAATAAAATGATTAATGCGTTTATCATGTAAATAAGAAAAATTAAAACAATTAATATTAAAAAACAATGGAGCCCATTTTCAAAACATAATCTAAAATTAAACTAATAAAACAATAAGTTTTCTGACTATGTTTTGTTTTAAAAAATTTTATTTTGCTAGTTAAAATAACTTTGAATTATAATTAGAATGAACATAATTTAATAACATCATTTAATATAGGAATGAACATAATTTAATAATTTCATTTAATCTAGGAATGAACATAATTTAATTTTAATTTCATTTAATCTAGGAATGAATATACTTTAATTTTAATTTCATTTAATTAAGAAATGAACATAATTTAATTTTAATTTTACTTAATTAAGGAATGAACATATTTTAACTTTAATTTCATTTTTAAGTGATGTTGCATGTTATAATACATATTATCTTTTTCATATTTCAGTAGATAGTGCCGGACATTATTCATCTGCTCCTCAAATTGCTGGGCGACCTTATCAACTCTTACCCCACCATCGTGACAAGACCACCAACGGTGGTCCACCTCTCGAGAATGGAAGCAGGGACTCCTCACTTTTACCTACCTCCGAATTCACACCCACAGACAGCTCATCTTCACCAAACCTACCCGACATCCAAGCCCTCATGCGTTCGTCTCCAATGGATCACAAGGATAGGCACTCCAGCATGGACTCTTCAAAAAACCCTAACTCACCATCAGCAGTCGATGAGGAAGATATGACAGGTCGCTCAATGGCTGGTGGCAATAATAAACCTAAGATTTGGTCGTTGGCGGACACTGCTACAAGCAAAAAGTCCACCTCCACCTCTAGCTGGTGGAAGTGGTCCCCAAGAGTCTTCTGGTGGTATGATGGACATGTTGGGACACTGCGGTTGGTTCTCGGTGAATCCTTACCAGGTGACAAATCCGTCGTCGTCTTTAGGTAGTTTCAGTGGTTATCATCCTCATCCTAGTGCTGCTTTCACATCTCCTGGAGGTCATGGAGGATCGTGCTCATCTATGCAAGGTTTTGTCCCACCGCAAACAGACACCCCACCTCAGACGCCACCTAACATGAAAGTATCTTCTACTTTGGGATCGACAGGTTATCTTGGAGTTCAAGGAGGACATCTATATCAGTCAGCAGCTGGCGTTTCTGCTATTCAAGGTAGGCACATAAATGAACTGTTTATAATTTCTTCATAAAAGAATAATGTTTTATTGTTTTGTTTTTAGGAACTTATAAGGCTATTACAATATGGCTTGTAAGGCTTTTTAATTCATTTACACGAACTGCTGAAATAGAAAAATCATTATTGTAGTAATTTGTTTCGAAAATTGTATCTGGTCTAAGCATTGCGGAAAAAAACTGAGAAGATTAACTCTTAGATGATTTTCGACATATTATATCTTTTTTTTCAAGTAAATTTTCAATTTGATTTAAAGCATTATTATTTGATCTCATTTTGTTATAATTAAATTTATTTTAATGAATGCTTTTAATTATAAAATCTTCTTGAGGATGGGACCTTTAATTGGTGCGCTTTTTTATTTTATGTACAACAAAACACATGCATTCGAAATCTGATAAATTTAAATTTCTAATGGAGATATAAAAAAACGAGTTTATTTAAAGAAGAAAACAAAATTTAAATTTTATTTTAGAGGTCATATAAAGAAATGAAAAATTGACTAGAATTTTGAATTGTTCTATTTTTAGCACTTTTATTAAATCTATTTATGAAAATAAGAAACTATGTGAGAGATTTATGAAAATATGTTATTAGGGATTTATGAAAATAAGAAATGCATCAGATTCAGAAAGATATTTGCTTTCAAAGAACCAAATTCAAATCATTTCGATCAATTACCAATTATCGAATCAAATTGGAAGTAGTAAGTTTAGCTTAAAAAAGATTGCCAAAATAATGTTCTTCTTAAAATGAAAATTACCAAAAACTTGTTTAAGTCAGAGCAGGATAATTTTCCTCTTAAATACAGTATTATATAATGCCCTATTAACGAATTGATCAATTGGATAACGGATAGATTGATAGATAGATAACAGATTGATTAATGGATGGATTGTTCCATTCATTAATCAATCCATTAATCACCTTTAATTAAAAATGTACCTAATTCTTTCTTGCTTATTTTCTAAAATTAATATATGTATATATATATATGTGTAACTCATATTTTTTTTCCAACTGCTATCTCAAATTAGCTCGCTTATTACTTATTATTATAACTTTAAAAATAATTTAAGTATCGGATACGAACCTATTTATGACATGAATTTAAATTATTAAAAACGAATGAAGTTTATTTTCCTACTATTTAATCTCAATTTTTTTATAGAAATCGGTTACAATGCCGTTCTTTCCTTTTCACATCAGTTACCTAAAAGGCCTGCACACTCTAACTCAAATAAGCAAATTATGCCCACACACTATATTGTAGGTAGGTTGAGTGAGAGAAAAAATAATTACCACTGATAACTGTCCATCTGCCCAGTATCATTTTTCGACGAGTTTCTCTGCAGCTGGTCTCTGGTGTCTCTTTAGCTGGCGGGCAACGACCCTGGGTGGACGTTATACGAATCAGCTGCTCCCGGCCTTTTTGTTTTAGCTGCCTAGGCAGCGTACCCCTATACTCCGCGCCCGACTGCCCTGTAAATTAACCCGCGGACATCGAATTTCTGGTCACATCTCAGGGGTAGTTGCAATAAAAGTGCAATGATTATTCATATGAAATTTGAATACGCGTGGTTGAAACGGCGTGCTTAATATGTTTTTGAATATTTTGAATCATTTAAAAGTGGAATATGTTGTAGTTTGTCCAACTGGTTTAAAGATCAACATAAAAAGGGAAAAAAATGGTTCATTGTTCAACTGGTTTAAAGGGAAAAGAGCTCTGTCGTTTAATCACTTTCAACGTTCTTCAAAAAGTGATGAGGCTTTTTCCTGAAAATTTACTTTTACTGTTTCTTAATTGATCTCATATGTTAAACTAATTTTATTGAAAATGAGAAAAATGAAGCAAATAGATTTGCAAGTAAAAAAACCCAAAAGCTGGTTGTTGACAATTTATGTGTTTTTTTCTATATATTTATTGATATATTTCGAGTATTAAATTTAAAATAACGTACTTGTTGATGGTAATTAAATTGCATGTAAAATGTCACATTTGCTGTATCATAGGTTCTGGTCACATCTCAGAGGTAGTCTTGAAAAAAAAGAATTAACATGTAATGATTATTATATGAACTTCGAATATGCGTGGTTGAAATGGAGTGCTTAATATGTTTTTGAATATTTTGAGATATTTAAAAGTAAAATAGATTAGATAGTGTTATAGATTGTCAAACTGGTTTAAAGACTAACATTAAAAAGTGATTAAAAAAAAACTGGTTCAATTGTTCAACTGGTTTAAAGAGTAACTTAAAAAGGGAATATATTTCTGTCTTTTAACCACTTTCAACGTTCTTCAGAAAGTGACGAGGCTTTTTCTTAATTTACTTAATTTAATACTTAATTTATTTAATTAATAAATACTACTTAATTTACTTAATTTAATTTATTTTAAAGGCTTAAATTTACTTTTACTGCTTCTTAAGTGGTCTTATAAGTTAAATTAATTTTATTAAAAATGAGAAAATTGGTGTAAATAATTTGCCAGTAAAAATTCAAAAAGCTGGTTGTTGACAATTTATGTGTTTTGTTCTGTATATTTATTGATATTTTTGTGTATTTAATTTACAATAGCCTTGTTGTAGTACTAATGAAATTTGAATTAAATTACATGTGAAATGTTATATTTGCTGTAACATAATTTGATATTATTTTCAACTGAAAAGTCTCCAATAATAAATCCCATGATATATTTATGATGGTTTTGCTTTATGTATTAAATAATAATTATAATTTTTTAAACAATTTTTCTTAACGTAATTTTTAATGAAATTAATGTATTAATTTGGCAGTTGTACTTTGCAATCAATAAGAAAAAAACTTATGCTCATGTTGCCGAAATTTCAATATTACTATTAAACTATATGGTTCTTGGTAACTTTATTTTATGTTACTCTATTATCTCTAACAGAGATAAAAGAAATTGAGACCCATGCTTAAAATTTTATCTCGCTCAAACTAATATATATATATATATAAGTTGTCGCTAATTTTAATTCAGTAATTGGAAAAGGCGAGCATTACTAAAGATCTTAAAATTATCGAAATCAGTCGATGGAGAACTATAATATCTAAGATTTCTAAATACAGATTGTTAAGACAGCTTTATTTTTAACAGGCTTTAGAAAAATTAAAAGTTACAATAACATTCTTCTAATGTCTAAATTTATATTTATTAATCTGACAATGATGAATCTTATCGATGCAATTTCCTTTAAAAATTATCCATAAAATTGTCTTTGCTTGAAGTGTTATTATAAAATGCTTTAAATTCTTCAAATTCTGTAATCCTGTTTCTTTTCATTTACAGCAAATAAAAATGGCGGACCGTATTCATTGAGCAGTCACAGTCGATCCTATCGGCAAGAAGCGGCAGCTGAAGATTATTCTTCTACTGGACACTTTCGGTCGACGGCCATGCAGTAGAACTATGCAGCATGCAGCATTGCTCAGTTTATCAAGATGTGTAAAGGGACTTGACAAGCGAAAGACAGAGATTTAAGACCTGAGTCGCCACTGCAAAGATTGGAGACTGGATGTCCAGAAAGAGGCTGGTCCTTTACGATGTCACGCTGACTGTCTGAATCAAGGAAGAAAAGCACATTACTTTTAAACTTCATCTTTTACAAACAAATCCATGTTTACTACATATATATAGATGGAGATTAATTTTAGGGAGCAGATAATGAAAAGAAAAAAAAATTAATCAATCCCTTATTGAGACACACTTCTCTACCATGATCTTTTTTCTTTTCTTTTAGTATTTAACAGGCTTTGATAACAGTAAATCAGATTGCTCAACATACTATAATGTACATATTGTATTGAGATTGTTTTAGAAGATTACTTACTGTGTTGTAAAGTTTTTTTCCCTCTAATAAGGGTTCACTTTTCAGTTATGCAGAAATGAATCGTCATTTGATTTTTAAAGTGAATCAAGAGTAATAAGAAAGTCTTTGGAGCGATGAGTAATTTTAAGTAGTTATTTAGAGTTATGAAACTTATTTATAGATTTAATTGTACATACAATGACTGTAAATACTTATTCGAATTAATAAAATCCTCCAAGACTTTTCTATGGGCATCTGCAAATTGCTCACCCTTATTAAAATGATGGCAATAATATGACACGATTTTCTTTTTCAACATTTTTCCAATACATTTTTTGCTGCTGAAAACACTAGAATTAAAATTTGCATGGACTTTTGTGTAAAATTCAAACAGATTTGAATCTTTTTTATGTAATGCATTAACTAACATTATAAAGAAATTTTGTTATGTGATGTGTATAACTAACATTATAGAAATTTTTATTGTTGATTTCATTTAAATGAGTTTTTTTTTTTTTAATCAATCAAATTTTTGACAATGTATTTTATTTATGGCTATAATAATTGATAAAATAATTATTGCTAATTATATTGTAAGTAAACAAACATAAGCCAGAAATCATACTACAAGCAATATATAAATATATATAGTATAACGATTAATTAAAAAATTTTTAATTAACTCCATTAAAGGTATTAAATAATCCTTGAAGTCATATGAGAAAAAATATTTATAGAGACTTAAAACATATCAGTTTTTAAAAATAGACATAGTCAATGCAAACCTCTTTTATTTTATAACATTTATTATAAATAATATTAAATTAGAAATAGGTTTACATTTTGAAACAATTCATATACTTAACTTAAATATAAAAAAATTGTAAAACAAATTTTTAAATATGTACAATAATTGGTCATTATTTATTATTTTGTAAATGATTTAAACATAATGCCACAATAAAATGGATATTAAATACAATTAAAGTAATTTATTAGTGTAAATTAGTGTTAAATTTTCACATATAAAATTTGTTATTTTTTTATTTAAAAAATTTTTTTTTTTTTTTTATGATTTATGCTAATTTTTAAACTAGAAATACACAATTAGGTATCACATTATAAAATTTAATATTCGTCATTAATTTCACCTTGAATAATAAAGGAGAATATGTAAATCATAATTTAAAAGTTTAATGTGGAAAATGGAGATAGTGAAATAAAAAATTTTAAAACTACAATTAGCTTTCTAGTTCAAGAATTATACATTTTAAATTTTTAATTTATTTTAGATATAAAGAATGTAGCTATGGAATAAGTAAAATATTACTAACAAACGTATTATAGTCATGGGAATTTTTGAAAGGTAAATTATATTAAAAAAGATGCATATATGATAAATTAATGTAAATTAAAACATTATAATATAATATACATTATTAAGACTATAAAGACTATACATTTTTTTTGAATAAAAATACAAAAGGAAAATTTTATTTAAAAAAGGCTTCTTATAAGCGACATCATTACTACTAAAGTAAATTCCTCAAATTGATCCTTTTAATGTAATGCACTAGCATCCTTTTAAAATTAGCTTAAAAATATATCTATTAAAACAATTTAAATAACCAATAAAATTTTTGCATTAAAACTTTGATGTAAGGAATTAAATAGTCACAGTACAAAAATTCAGAGCACGTATTATACTTAATGAAAGACACATTTCTCCTTTTTTTTTCAAATTTTATTTTGAAATTACCGGTGGAATTTTAGAATGACAGAAATTTTTCTCTCATTTTGAAACACAAATTGTGAAATTATTCTATTACATGTGAAATAAATCAAAAATTATTTTTCATAATCTCTATGCAAAATTACTCATTGAGTTTTTTGAAAGCGAAAATAAAGAAATTGGTAACTCAAAGCAAATAAGAAAGAAAAAAAAAAAGACAAGTTAAATAAAACACTTTATTTGCATTATAAACTATTTGCTTTTCTATAGATTTCATTTTATTTACAAAATTCACGATAATTAGTCTGTTATTTACAGAAATATGTGTAATTTTGAGGATAAAACAATTTACATTAGCGATTATGGGTAATGAGTGATTTATGTTAATTTAAGTGGAGATGGTTTATGGCGAAACTGCTTTCTGTATACATAAGAATACTTGTACTTTGTATAGTGATTATTAAAAAGAGAATTTCCTTCTACTATATATCACTTGCCTGTGATAGCTTTCTGTATACATTTCACTCAGAGTAGATGAAATGGATTTTATTCAGAAATGTATAATGTAAATTTTATGTATATATTAAAATCTCCCGGGTTTTCTCTTACTGTCTTTCTGTATGTATGTTTGTCTCATATCATTGTACATAACAAATATTTAATAAATCACGTTCTCTCCTCTATAAATTCTTTTTTTCTTATTTCGGAAATTTTTAATATTGTATTTACAACACCTTTTCAAGTATTGAATAAAAATGTTTTGGTAATTTGTCGTATAATCTAAACCAAGGGTGACCAACTCAACTGATCTTGCGAGCCACTTTGGAAATGCATCATGACCACGGGTCATATAAAATTATATATCCCCATATTAGATTTAGTCCCCCTTATAGACATTTTTTGAAGTGAAATATTGAAACATAATGAGTTATTATTATTGCGCTTACTATTATTCTTACATGTAAACATAGATAATATAATAATAATGTTACTAAAGGAACATTGTAGAGAAATATATAACACTAAAAATGAAATATAAAAAATTATACAAATATAAATGAAATAAAAAATATGAAATCATTAAAAACTATTTATTTTACTGGTGCGATATTTATTTAAGCAAGAATATTATTTTAAAATCGAAGTTAATTTTTTCTCATAATTTCGACAATTAATTTTGAATATTATGTATACACAAATGTATTTTTAGTACATTGATTTTCCCCAGTTTGGCTATTAAAAAATAAACATATTTTGTAAAAGTGTGAAAAATATCACGGGCTAGAAAAATGTTCAAGGGTGGGCCAACCCTGATCTAAATGAAAATATGAGAATCAGTTCCAAGAAAGTGCAATAAATATTTTACATGAAATAAGAAATTAAACATTAAATAATACATGGGCAGTTTTATATTTAATTTTATTAATATAATATTAACTTCCGTATAAAATTTTATAATTAAATATAAAGGATCTCTTGTAGAATTTTGTAAAAGACAATTAATTGGTGTATTATTAATTGCCTTTTATCATTAAATGATGTAAACAAAATTTAAGAAAAAATTAAAATCTAACGAAAAAAAAACTAAGATTTTAATATTAAGCATCAATTTAATTTTGTTCAATTTTGATGAAAAGGAACTTCTGTAAATGTAACTATAAGAACAATTTTGAAAAAAAAAAAAAAAATGTAAAGTGCAAAATTTGAATTCAACAATATATTCTTTTTAAAACAAATTTTCAATTTCAAATGAGATTTATATATTAATTTCATATATTAATTAATTTATTTCATTAATTACATAAGAAAAGTAAGACGAAAATCATGCAATTAATTTTATTAATATTAAATATAATTTTATCATATAAAATTTTAATGTAAAATTCAAACAATATCATTTAATTTTAATAATTATATTAGTGGATAAAGAAGAAAGACTATACATTTTTTTCAAATAAAACTAGAATTTAACTTCAAATTTATAATAGAAGAAGTTTATTATCAATGACTAAATATATCGCTTATTTAAAGTTTCAAATACTGTATAACGAAGGAATAATAATATTTTAATTATTTGTTGCTATATTATATTTATTCTTTTGTATTGGTTGTTAATAATTAAACTGATTTAATTTGCATTTCAAGAAATTTAAAACGAATTGAAACTGAAGAATTATATTCATATTTTTCATTAATTATCATTTTTAGTTCAAGTATCTGCTTTTTATCATGCTAATTCACTCTTTATGTTTCATAATTTACTCTTTTGTTAACATACTTCAATTACTATACCTATGAGGGGAAGTACTAGACTAAATGATAATTTATCAAAATATTGCTGTTTGCACCTGCTAATACTAAAAGACTAATAATTTAAATGGAATAAATCTTTCTTATGCAAGCAATAAGTCAGAAAATCAATTTTATTATTCTAGCCTCACCAATAAACCATTTACAATTTCAATAAATTCATTTTAAATAGTTTAACATGTGAAATAAATGAATTTAAAATAATAATTCATGGTAAATTTTAATTTCTTAAATTAATTTTAAATAGTTTAACATGTGAAATAAATTCACTTTAAATTTTAATTTTTAAATTCATTTTGAATAGTAATTCATTTTAAATTTTAAGTTTTTAAATAGATTTTAAATCATAATTCATTTTAATTTAAATTCATAATAAATAATAATTCCTTTTAAATTTTAATTTTTTAAATACATTTTAAAGAATAATTCATTATAAATAATAATTCCTTTTAATTAATTTAAATTCATTTTAAATTTTAATTTTTTAAATTCATTATAAATAATAATGACCTTTTAATAATTTTAAATTTTTAAATTCATTATAAATAATAATAATATTTATATAATTTAAATTCCTTTTAAATTTTAAATTTTTAAATTCGTTTTAAATAAATCCATTTTAAATTCATTTAAAATAATTAATTGTAAAAATTTAATAAATAACATATTCATTTTAAAGTAAGTTAGTTACTGTTTAAAAATTCATTTTAAATAATAATTAATTACTTTAAATAATTGAATATAATTTGAATAAAAACTAGATATTAATTTCCTATTATTTTATATCATCTATTGCAAAGTTATTCACAAGGTTCAGGAAATTGCCGAATTTATGTACAAAAAAGAATACTAATGGGTTGAAAGAAAGGAATATTTCTTTCAGAAAAATCAAAATATCTAATATTAACTCCAAAATAAAAACCAATAAAGAAATAAAATAAATCAAATTATATATTTGTAAAAATACATTCGTGGAAATTATATTATATAAAAATATATTTGTGGCAAAAAAGTTAATTGACGAAATTATTAATAATTACTCTTTTCATATCTATGAAAAGTGTATGGCAAAAACAATCTTCAATGTTAGTTATATTTTGAAGCTCTTGGTCGAAGTTTTGAATATAAGTTAAAGAGGAATACGTGATTTTTAAACATTACAGTTCCTGTTATTTACAGCAATAATACGAGTGTGACATTTTCTTCCTATAAAGTTCGAAATCAAACATTTCTAAATAACTTATATAAACAAATTAAAACATAATATAAAATCATAATTTGCATATTATAATTATTTGATTTAAAAGTTTATTATTTTTTTTAAAAATAGGATAAACTAATTCTGCAAATTTTTAACTTTAATATATGGTGCTCAAATGTCATAATATTCACACAACATGATCATCCATTAGCTATAAAAAATGTAAATTTTACTAATGGTTTCGTGTACCTTGATCATTTTTTCAAGGTATATATTCATCATTCATCTATAAGTGTTTTTGGTACAGATAATTTTTTTGTTAGATGTCAATGTACTTTAAGATTTTTTTGACCCTGTGGCTAAAATATTTCCTACTAGGAATTTTGTTAGCGACTGAAATATAGTTATTGAAAATGATGGAGATAGCGGATGATTTGAGGATTAATTTAAACAGGTTTTAAATTCTAAAATTAATAAAAATTTCTCGAATTACAGGAAATTTTTTTTACCTAATAATAATGTTAAACCCTTATTGAACCTATTTTGGTCTATGGCTTTGAAACTTGAAATTTCGCAAGATCTGATGAGGTCCATTTGGGTTTATTTGAGCGGAAGATTTTACGGATTATTCTTGGAGGTGTTAAGGAAAGTAATTGTTGGAGAAGACGGTAGAACGCAGAAATTGTTAAATGCTATAAAGACCTAGATATTATACAATTTATTAAGATCAATAGATTAAACTGGGCTGCTCATGTATTTATAATGAAGGATTTAAGCACTGTAAAAGGCTCGTTTTGGCAAAAGCACAGGGACAAAGAGGAAGAAGACGAGGTTGCGATGGATGGACGCAATTGAGAAGGATTTTGCTGTACTAAAGGTTAAGAATTGGAGGATCCTTGTCACCCAGAGGAATGCTTGGAAATCTCTTCAAAGGAAAGCCTTGGACCACCCTGGGCTGTTGTGCTATTGATGATGATGAATAATAATGCTGCCGTAGATGTGAATTATTTCAGAAATCACTTCAAATTTTATATATTTATTAAATTGTGAACTATTCATCATCTGCACTGCAATAGTTTTCATTTTAGAGTTCTTAGGATGTAATCATAGTCACTACTTTATGCAACAAAGTACCTTTCGTAGAAATCAAGTTCAATATGCCAATTATTTTAAGACTTAATTTTCGATACTTGAAGAATTGATAATTTCATAAAACCAATTTATCCTTTTAGGATTTAAATTTTTAATAAAGTAATTTTTAATGTGTCAACTTTTATTTATTTTCAATTTTAATTTTCTAAAAAGAAATTAGCTTTGTAAAATAAATTTCTTATAAAACATAAGATCGAAGTTTTTATTTTTCATAACATAAATATACACTAGAAGGAACTTTATAGGCGCCTAATTTGGTGAAATTTCAAGAAACTATTAGTCGACAAAGCATTCTTTTGATTAGAAATATGCGCATAAAAGGAAAATTTCTATAAATTTATCTGAAGAGGAAACTCATTTTAATTTTGTCCATGCTTTCTGAGTTCTAGCGGAAAGTCCACTTTAAATTCGGAAATCTATTTTAAACTGTAGGTCCCGGTCTGTTTAGCCCTCGTGTGCACAAAATGACAGTAGAGCGATGAATTAAACCAAACCAATACTTAAAGAATTGGTAACACAAAAACCAATTTATCATTTTTTTAAATTTTTAATAAAAATAATTTTTAATGTCACAACTTTATTCATATAATGTAACTTTATAATTTAATTTCGCCATTTTATTTAATGTCACAACATTCTGAAGAAAAATTAATTTTGTAAAAGAAAATTTCAGATGAAGCATGAAATGAAATGAGATTATAAATATACAAAGATTAACATTGCATCAGATCGTGTCTAATATTCTAATGTTTTCAAAAAATAAATTAATGGTAAGAAGATCCTAGTAAAGCACACTAGAAAAAAACCGAATATCAATGATATCAATTAATTAATATCAATGAGTATCTTTATTTGTAATGAAAGCATTGATTTGATTGTGATATAGTAAAATCAAGGTTTTTATTTTTCATTACATAAATAATACCAGAAGGAACTTTATAGGACGCATTATTTGGTGAAATTTCAAGAAACTATTAGTCGACAAAGCATTTTTTTTTGGTTTAGAAATATATGCATAAAAGGAAAATTTCTGTAAATTTATCTAAAGAGGAAACTCATTTTAATTTTTGCCCATGCTTTCTGAGTTTTGGGGGAAAGTCGAAGAAACCAGTCCTGAGAGAAATTTCCTCAAGTCTTTTTTTTTTTTCTTTTTCATTTTGGTGATATTTCGCATTGGAGATGCCGGTGATAAGACGCAGTTGTTTTACCAACTAAATTGAGTGGTTGGATTCTTATCTCTTATCAGAAACTCGAGTTTAGAGAAGTCTTCACCATTGATAATGATTTGTCAATTGACGAAACGCTTTCAAACAAAGGCGTATAAGTTTATTTAGCGATAATGTATCTCTCATAATACTGCGACGCAACAAGTTTTGATAAGGCAGAATAATCAGGTGGTTTTGATTCTCCGTATTTACAGAAATGTCAAAGGCTATAAATTAGAAGCATTACGTTCAGGGAAAATTGATAAGGTATAAAACACGACGAAAGAACAAGAGGCTATTTAGTAGATATGTCTGATAAATGCATCTATTTGTCAAATGCTTTAATTTATTTAATTTAAAAATTACGTTGATTTTTTTTCGGTTGAAACAATGTGAAAAACAAAATAATTTTGATTATGTTAGCACGTCTCAGGTAAAAAAGTACATTTAATGAGTAGTGCATTTTTCCAAATAAATATTTCAAGGATATTCATTAGAGGATAAAAAAAAAAAAAATGGCATGAATAAAATATAAAAATAATGTAATCCAAAAAAAATGTAAAAAGTTGTCTAGAACTCTGCGTTAAATTTTGGGGAATTGTTTCACATTGTCAACATAAAGTTAAGAAAAAAAAAAAAAAAAATCAATGCTAAATATTTAGTAAATGTTCAAATGAAGAAAATGTTGAAATTTTTTTATATAAGCCTACATATTACTTTAACTTACTTTTTAATATGTTTTTAAACATACAATTCTATCAATTTAAAGCCTTATAGTCATCTATGATTATATATAAAGTAAAATCCAATAAATTTTTGCTGTTTTTTTTTTTTATCTCACTTGGTAGACAGAACATCTAGACCAAGTCCAAGAACCCGTGTGGTCTCAAGGAAGGAGGGAAAGGGGGCAGGGCAGCTTCTGTTGGGATGGAGCTCTCATAGATAGAAGTTTGACTTGGCTCTGTGATGCTGACTTTTCACGAGGCTGGGTTATCAGCCCTATTCCCAGCGCTTTACAGTCATATTAGAACAGGACCTAAGGGCCAAAGTGGATTCCGAACCACTACAAACATTCATAGCACCAACCGCCAGAGAGTTAGTCACTGACCATCAGGACCTGAAGCAATTTTAAAAAGTTTAAAGGAAATTTACCATTATTTGATTACCACATTTACCACACTGATGTGAGATATGGTTTTAAAACAAATTTATTCCAATAAGCTAATTTTTACGTATTAAATTTGATAGAAGCTAATAGCTAAATTAACACGAGATTGTTAAGGAAGCACTACCTCAATGAATCATTACCATCTATGAGGAAAAATGCTCTTATGAAGACTTTTTAATAGAAGCCAGGCCGAAGGAAAATACTGACAATCATATCTGAATATTCTTAACTTTTAGAGGTCTAGATAACAAGGAACCATTAAAAAAGGAAATTTCATCTTTCAATTAAGCTTCAATATGACGCTAATCAGCCAAGCTATTTTTTTAATATTGTACAAGTATTATGTGTTCTATTACGTTTACAATGATGCTAGTTCTGACTGAAGGAGTTTTAGCTGAAATTTCACTTTTGTGAACGAAATGAATTAATCAGAAAAATTTCTATAATTCGTTCCCAGAAAAAAAAATTTGCAATCTCGATTGAGTCTATCTTTCAAAGCATCATCTCGTATTTAAGCTCGACACATTAACATTTAAGCTTTAATAACTCATTAATCAGACTAACTATTTTTATATTGAACAAGTATCATGTGTTCTACTACGCTTAAAATGATGCTAGTTCAGGCAGAAAGATTTTTAACTGAAATTTCACCTTTGTGAACTGAGTGACTTAAACCAGGAAATTAGAATCTATTTATCTTTCAAAACATCATCTCGGCATATTTTACTACTGAAGAAATCAAAGATTTGACATAGCTTTTATAAATAAAGGTTAAATTTTTGAATCATATTTGATTCTACATTTGTAACACTGTGCAAGTTATTTTCTCACACTGCCGAATCCGACATCCATCAAAATCGAGAACAAGACAATTAAAAACTTCTCCAGTTTAATTGAAAAACAATTTTTCTCTTTATCACTTGACATCCGGTGAACTTGCCGGTGAACTTGGCCGATGAAAATTTTCATCTCTTAGCTGCCATCGCTTCGAGATCTTACGAGAGAGCGACATGATTCATGCTATCTTTCATGCCAGCCCAGAGGACCCAAGAGGCAAATTCTCTCATTTAAGCTTGAATAACGCATTAATCAGCCAAGCTATTTTTTTTTATATTGAACAAATATCATGTGTTCTATTGCGTTTACCATGATGCTAGTTAAGATAGGAATTTTAACTGATATTTCCCTTTTGTGAACTGAGTGAGTTTAAACAGAAAAATTTCTATAATTCCTTCCGAGAATTTTTTTTTTTTTTTTTTTTTTTTTTGAAATCTTGATTGGGTTTATCTCTCAAAGCCTCATCCTATGTTTAAGCTCGGCATATTACCACTGCAAATGAAGAAATCAAAGATCTGGCATGGCTTTTATAATTATAGATTAATCTACATTTGTGCCACTGTACAAGTTATTTTCTCACACTGCCGAATCAACATTCATCAAAAGACAATTAAAAAACTTCACCGAGTTAATTGAAAAGCAATTTTTTTTTCACTTTATCTCTTCGCATCCGTTGAATTTCGGTCTATTTATCTTTAATCATCATCTCAAATTTAAGCTGGACATAAGTATTACCACTGCAAATGAAAAATGAAGAATTTGGCATAGCTTTTATAAATAAAGGTTAAATTTTCGAATCATATTTGATTCTACATTTGTGCCATTAATAAGTACAAGTACAAGTTAAAGTTACAATAAGTACTAGTTATTTTCTCACACTTTCGAATCGTCATCCATCAAAATCGAGAACAAGACAATTAAAAAACTCCAACGAGTTTAATTGAAAAACAATTTTTTTCTCTTTATCTCTTCGCATCCGGTGAAGTTCGCCGATGAAAAATTTCATCTCTTAGCTGCCATCGCTTCGAGATCTCACGAGAGAGAGCGACAGGATTTCATACTATCTTTCATGCCAGCCCAGGGAACCAAGAGGGAAAACCTCGCATTTAAGCTTTAATATCATATTAGCCAGCCAAGCTATTTTTTTTTTTTATATTGAACAAGTATCATGTATTCTATTACATTTACCTTGAAGCTAGTTCAGACAAGAATTTTAACTGAAATTTCATTTTTGTGAACTGAATGACTTAAATCAGAAACATTTCTTTAATTAACTCCACGAAAAAAAAAAAAAAAATTTACAATCTCGATTAAGTCTATTTATCTTATAAAGCATCATATCGCATTTAATCTCGGACATTAACATTAAGCTTTAATAATGCATTAATTAACTATTTTTTATATTGAACACGTATCATGTGTTCTACTACGTTTACAATGATGCTAGTTCTGACTGAAGAATTTTAACTGAAATTTCACTTTTGTGAACTGAACGAGTTAAACCAGGAATATATAGTCTATTTATACTTCAAAGCATCATATCGCATTTAAGATCGGCATATTACCACTACGAATGAAGAAATCAAAGATTTAGCATGGCTTTTAGAAATACAGACTAAATTTTTTTAAACATGATTCTACATTTGTACCGCTGTTTAAGTTATTTTCTCACACTGACAAAGCACGAACGAGTTAAACTGAACGAGTTAAATCAGGAAAATTTGCATAATTCATTCCCAGAAAGAAAAAAAAAAAACTTTTGCTATCTCTATTGAGTCTATTTATCTTTCAAAACATCATCCTACATTTAAGTTCGGCATATTACCATTGCAAATGAAAAATCAAAGATTTGGCATCGTTTTTATGTATAAAGATTAAGTTTTCTTAAACATGATTGTACATTTGTGCAACTATGTAGAACTGATTTTTCTCACACTTTCGAATCAACATTCATCAAAATGGAGAACAAGAACAATTAAAAAAACTCCACCGAGTTTAATTGATAAACAATTTTTCTCTTTATCACTTGACATCCGGTGAACTTGGCCGATGAAAAATTTCATCTCTTAGCTGCCATCGCTTCGAGATCTCACGAGAGAGAGCGACATGATTTCATACTATCTTTCATGCCAGTCCAGGGTCCAAGAGACAAAAACTCGCATTTAAGCTTTAATAACACATCAATCACAATTGCACAAGTATCATATGTTCTAATATATTGATGTTAGTTAGTACAGATGTAGGAATTTATACCTGAAATTTAATTTTTGTGAACTGAATGAGTTAAACCAGGAAAAAATTTCCATAATTTATTTCAAGAAAAAAAAATTGCAATCTCAATTGAGTCTATTTATCTTTCAAAGCATTATCGAACATTTAAGCTTGGCCACTGCAAATTACCACTGCAAACGGTGAAGTCAATGATTTGGCATGGCTTTTATAAATAAAGAATAAACTTTTTTTTTAAACATGATTCTACATTTGTGGCACTGTACAAGTTATTTTCTCACACTTCCAAATCATTAGCCACCAAAATTGGGAACAAGAACAATTAAAAAACTCCACCGAGTTTAATTGAAAAACAATTTTTTCTCTTTATCTGTTCGCATCCGGTGAACTTGGCCGATGAAAATTTCATCTCTTAGCTGCCATCGCTTCGAGATCTCACGAGAGAGAGAGAGCGACATGATTTCATATTTGCCCAGAGGACCCGCGAAAGAAGCGGCACCGACTCTCGCAGGAGCATTTGTAAGGAGATAAGGCAACGTAAACAGTCTGGAATCGAGATGGGCTCGATGAAATGTCCGACGTCTATGTCAGCGGACATGCGCTAATAACGCCGGGCGAGAGCAGGCAGTACAAATAAACAACGACTGATCAAAAGATGCCACGTCCGACCCTTTCGTTTGCGAAATCTTTTACTCTTACAACTCTCTGGGAGGAAGAAAGAAAGTTCTTTAATTATTCTCGCGGTCTGCATCCTTGGAAAGTGATACAAAGTGGTCTTGTTTATGGGATGTGAGGGCAACCCGATACACGCTGCAATGGGGAATAAATATTATGCTAAAAACAGAACTGCTTACACAGCGTTTTCGAGTGATTTTTGTTGCTTTGTAAACAGAAACGCTCGTTGACGCACTATTGATGATTGGGATTTCGTTTTGTGTTATTTATTTGTTTATGACTTTTTTTGAATTTTTTTCTGAAACATAAATACAATCATTATAAAATGGGGATTCAATGACACATTTTTTGCCATCAAGCCGCTAAAAAATGATCCGATGTCTTGCTTCTGAAACATAAATACAATCAATTAAAGCAATGGTTAAAGAATATGGGGTATTTTTTTTTTGTTTTTTCCGTTTTGACGGTCA
Source organism: Caerostris extrusa (assembly GCA_021605095.1). Taxonomy (NCBI): domain Eukaryota; kingdom Metazoa; phylum Arthropoda; class Arachnida; order Araneae; family Araneidae; genus Caerostris; species Caerostris extrusa. The sequence goes on from BPLR01002072.1 coordinate 106,812, forward strand.
TTTTGTGAATATGGGGTATTTTAGCCAATTGGCCATCAAGCCGCTAAAAATGATCCGATGACTTTTTTGAATTCCTTCTTGATTCTGAAACATAAATACAATCAATTAAAGCAATGGTTAAAGAATATGGGGTATTTTTTGTTTTGTTTTGTTCGTCGCTCTACGGTCATTTTGTGCACATTTTAGCCAATTGGCCATCAAGCCGCTAAAAAATGATCCGATGACTTTTTTTGAATTCCTTCTTGATTCTGAAACATAAATACAATCAATTAAAGCAATGGTTAAAGAATATGGGGTATTTTTTGTTTTGTTTTGTTCGTCGCTCTACGGTCATTTTGTGCACACTTCAGGATAATTAGTCCGGGATCTACAGTTTAACGGGATTCTGAACCCCTAACAAACTTTCATGTCCCCGTCAGTATTCGAACCCGAAACCTGTGGTACCAAAGGCCAGAGACCTAGCGAATTGGCAACCAGGTCGCTAAAATATTTCAAGTGTGACCTAAAACAAGTACGATATATTTCTCGTTTATAAAAATTTAATTATCCGAATCAATTTAAAAACAAAAACTAACAATACGTATAAATAAATAATATAAATAATAACTTAATTAAATACTAATAATAATACAAATAGTGTTACTTTTACGTGTTTGTAAATAAAGACATTTTTAATTAAAAACAGGAAAGTACAGATGTTGTGAGAATGAACTTCGAACCTTGAAATTTGATATCTAAACAAGAATATAAATTTGAAGAATATAAGAATAATAATACTAGAATATAAATATATTTCTTGTTTGTGAAAATTTAATTATCCAAAATCAATTTAAAAATAAAAAATAACAATACGAATAAATAAATAATACAAATTTAAATAAATACTAATAATACAAATAATGCTACATTTGAGCATTTGTAAATACAGAAATTTTTAATTAAAAACACGGAAATCTTTCTTATAACAGTACCCATGCTGTGAGAAGAGTTTTTGATATCTAAATAAGAATATAAATTTTCGTATTATTATTATTATTATTATTTATTTATTTATTTATTTTTTTTTGTAAATTTACATCCTGTTTGACTGATATATTACCAAAATCGGGAATATGTTATCTGAACTTAAATAGTTTTGTAAACGAAAAAATTAAATATTTGTCCTCAGTTTTGCTTAATTTTTTTATTTACAGAATGAGACAGAATTGATGACACAGACATTAAAAGTTTATAGTGCACACCTTTTGTAATTATATTGGCTAACACGATTCAAATGGAACATACAATATGTCACATGTATCCATACATTGCCTTATGAAAAATATGTGGATGTTTTCTGCATGTACATTGCATTTTATGTGATCTATTTTACCTTAAAGATTTGTCACATAAATTTTGATTCGTCTTATATACATATATAACGATAAATCACGAGTAATGAAACAATTCTTTTTTAAAATTTGAATACCTTAATTTCGTATGAAAACAAAAAAATATTACTATTAGTATATCTTACTATTAGTGTAAATCGTTATTAGAATACAAACTGATAAAAAAATATGCCAAACCTTAAATTTTTGCTGGTTTAATTGAGAACATTTTTAATTGAAAGTTTCTCTCATCAAGAAAAAAGTACGAAAACCTCTAAAATATGTAGCTTTTTCTGAAAAGAGGAAGATATTTTGAATGATACTAGGACCTAGAATCAATGAGAGTTTAAAATTTATATCATGTGGCTTTATGCTTCGTGGCTTTATGTCGCTTTATGCTTTGGTTTAAATGACAATTGAAATGAGAAATTCTGCAATGTTTCGAAAATTTATCCATATGATGCAACCAGAAATTCTGAAACTATAACAGAAAAGTTTGGTTATTAGAGCTAAGTGTATACAATAAATTAGTAGCCATTTAAATTTATTCCCAAATGTTAAAAAATAATGTTTATAGACAAACAAATACTAAAATTATAATAAAATACGTCAAATTAGCACACAAAGCTGTCAATACACAAGCGTCAAATACACAAGCAGATAAATTATTACAGAGTGGTCCGTTAATTTAAAATATTTTGTGAAAAAATTAAACATTTGATTATTCCATACCACTTTACTTAGCCAAAGGCTTTAGCTGCAATCAATTGTCTGACAAAGATTGGATTGAAAAGAAGGGAGGACATATATATATATGAAATCTCTATTGTAAATTTGGAGGTGGGGTGGAATTTGGCTTATAATAAAATAAGTGAAGAGAGAAGAATTCCACGAAGGGGTGTCTGTGGTGTTTAGACAAACACATGTTTTTAATAAATAGTGCTTTAATAAAACACGTCAAATTAGAAATACACAAGCAGATAAATCGTTACAGCGTGAAGAAGGCATGTTTAATTAATTAATGTGTTAATTTAAAATATTTTGTGAAAAAATTAAACATTCGATTATTCCGCACCACTTTACTTAGTCAAAGGCCCTCAGATGAGCAATCGCCTGACAAAGATTGGGATCTTAACTATTCGAAACAACAGGAGAACGAAAGGTTATTAATGAAGCCGCTCAGATCCACCGCGGAACGAGGGAAAGGAAAACAAAGAGCGATGTCCCGAAATATTGCTTCCCATAAACCGACACTGATTCGGAGGCTTTTCGAGCAACCGAGAAGGAGTCCAAGTACATTAATGAAAATATGAAACAAACGAAAAAGGAAAAAGAAAAAAGGAAGAAGTGAAAATCAAAACCGTCGTGAAAAGGCAGCAGCAGCAATTTCCACCGAACCCTGGAGCCATTCATCAACACTTCAAAAACACACGCGTTGCCCCAAAACTGAAGGGAGGACGGTACCCGAAGAAAAGTGTAAAATGGGGGAGTCCAAGTCATATAGATATATGGAATCTCTATTGTAAATTGGGGGGGAGGGGAGGTTGGCTTATAATAAAATAGAAGAATTCCACGAAGGGGTGTCTGTTCGAAAGAGTCCATCGAAGAGTCACCGTGGAGGAGTCGCAAAACATTAGGTGCGACTGGGATTGAAGGCGAATTCATCACTTCTCTGCGAGAGGCCCCCGGCGCACCGCCCTATGCAGGGGCGCCAGGGCGCCAGTCACACAAAGGAAAACCGGTCGTCGATCTGGGAAGTAGAAAATATCCACCGTTTTCTGGTGGGGGTAGAGTCTTCTTTTTAAAAGCGAAGCAGAAGTTCTCGCAGCATGATATTTTCCAGGAGAAAAGGGAGGGTGGGGTGGGAATAGGGGTTGTTGCCGAAAAGTTTTAGTTTGCAGAGTTTGTTCTTTGATGATCGTGTTTGTTCACAGGGTTATAAGTGGGGTGGGGGACGATATTTTGTTGTCGACGACGACCAAAAAGTATTGGAGGGGGAGCAATTACAGTGGGTGGGGTCGGAGATGATTGTTGATGACTGGATTGCTTACATAGAAAGAGTGAAAGAAAAAGAAAAAAAAAATGGGCTTAAATAGGAAAATTAATTCATTCGCGTGACAAGTTTTGAAATTTGGGGATATCTGATTACACAATTGTTATTCTTGTTTTTGATTTATATACAGATAACAATACATACCAATTGTTTCTGATTAACGACAGAGCAGCTTGACATTCATAGAGTGTGGATTTCTTTGTTGGATATCTTGTATAAAGTATTTCTGAATTATTTTCTGTGTCTTACAAAACTTCATGAAATTGTAAATATATCCATTGTATAAAAAATGACAAGAGAGTATTGTTTATTTTTCATAGCTGTATAGTTTTGTTTAAGTATTGAATGATGTACATAGTTTTTTTAATCCTTATTCTCTTTACATGAATTATTCCTTCATTGTATTATTCAAGAAGTTTACATAAAATTATACGTCGTGAATAATTTTTTATACTCTGAGCCACAGGTTTCGGGTTTGAGTACCGGGAGGCTATGAATGTTAGTAGTGGTTCGAATTCACTTTAAACTATAGTTCCCGATCTAATATAACTGCAGAGATTTGGGAGTAGTTCTGACAGTTCTACATCGCAAAAAAACACATCTCCTGTGCCGAAATCTGCCAATAGGCAGACGGCCTCGTCTCACAATGGGGCTGTTGTGTCATTGGAGAAAAAAAGAAGAACTTTTTTAAATATAATGTTATGCGAATTTATTTATATGCTGGATGTTCTTGTAACACAAGTAACTGTGAAAGAAGCGATATTGAAAACGAAAATCATTTTTAATTTATAAGAAATTAAAAACAAATTCCTAAAAAAGGCACTGAAATTGTCTGATTTTATAAGGGGGATTGACGCAAGAAAGAAGGCACTTTATAAGAGACATTGAAAAACATTACATTTCTCGCCACGAAACAAAACGATTTGGGTCAATAGTAATAAGCAAAAATCAACAACAAATTAATTATATCATTATAATTAATTATATAAATATATTATCAATTTAAAGAAATTAATTATATCATGTGCCTACTTATTAAACAGTAATAAAAATCATTTTAACTAGCAGATGTTTAATTTAACATTTTTAATTACAACAATATATAGACATTTCTAAACTATGCACACTTAATTTGAACCATACCTAACTCGTTTTCGCTATTCTATATACTATTTATATTTTATTTAAATTCACAAGGCATTGGGAACAGTATCTGAACAGTGATATTTTATTTTTAATTAATGCATTAAAAATGTGAAAATGGAGTTCAAACAAATAAACTTGAAGCCAATTTCAGAGTATCAATAGGAAAATGAATTTGTTTTCCTTTTTAACGTATAAATTTTTACATAAATTTCCCCCATCTCAATTTTTTATGGTATTTTATTGAATTATTAGATTGAGTGAAACTGAAATCAACTGAGTATTTGAAAATTATAGCACAAATATAAAGATATATATATAAACATTATATTAAAAAAAGTAATTAAAGAACTTTTATGGGGGCCATTTATATGCTATTAAGCGAAAAAAATTCTTGACAACTAACTTGTTCGTTTCTGAAATACTTTGAATAAACAATTATTTGGAAATAAAATACATTAAAATGCAATATAAAAATAAATTTCAGAAATTAAAATTGATAATTTATTCTATTAACAACATAATTCATTAATAATTTGTAATACAAAAAATATATTATTAATAAATTATTAAAATTAAAAAAAAACCCGTGAAAATTGGAAAAATATAAATCAATAAAAAATGTTTATGCAATTGTGACCCTAAATTTATGGATTTAACGATTGTTTCCAGTGAGGCTTTTATTAAATATTAAAAAACGATCATTAACACATTGAGCTAATAAATAACAGCATCCCGCACAAAATTAAAGATAAAATAATAACATCTGTTGATGATAATGAGGAAGAACATAAAATCCATTACATTGATTTCAAGTAATGGAATACGGCACGACACGAGCATTTTTTAAGCTGTTAAATAAATTATCTCTAATGGCAGTAATAAAAAATGTAACTGTTTTTTATTTATTCCAAATTGATTTAAACATTAATAATAATATTAATAAATAGTATTATGGTATATTGAATTATGAAATAATGAGAATATTTTCCATTATTTTATCTGCACTTTAAAGATGATTTACTATATTTTAATGAATCGTTCGTTAAAATAACTTGTTTTTGTTTTTTTTAAAAAAATTGATTGTGCTAAAATTGATTTTCCATATGATTGATTTTTTGATAAAAAATTTTTTTGATTAAAAAAGTAAAGTGTTAGAATGAATGAATGTTACATGAAATATATTTGAAATTGAAAAGCAGAATTTTGTTTTCAAATTTTAATTACTTTTATAAAGCAATCTTATAATCGTATAAACTTAATAAAGTATCAATTCAATAAAATAGCAGAGAAGTTTTGTTGCTAATACATTTCAAAATAATTTGAGCTTAAGCATCGGAAGAACATTATAATTTTAATATCATTTTTTGAATCAGCTTTTGCAATATAATTTCTCTGTAGTGTACATGTTGGGCAACCAGAATGTAACTGAGTGTGGTGGTTGGGTTGAGATAATTGAGGCATACAGATTTAATGATTTTCTTCAATACAATTTGTAAATGTGCCTACTTATAAATTTCTGTTGGAAATCATTACACTTCATTCATCCCTATTGCTCTAGAGAAATTATGTAAAAGCTGTTCATTACAAAAAATATTAGTAACGCATATTTTATCATTCCCTATTTTTAGTTTCACCAGTCGATTTCAAGTTAGATTTCCCATTTGCTATATCGTTCCAATAATAAAATTCTGGTGGAACTGGTGTGTTATATCATTTTTATTATATGAAAAATGTGTGTTTGTGTTGTCTAAGCGAAGTTTTATACATTTGGTAACAATAGCAATACATTTTAATATCCATGTACCATCCAGTTGTTCAATTTAGAATTTAAACTATAAAAGATCAATAATTTCTAGCTGAACAAACTTAAACCATTTTGAATGATTGATCAAATTGATTCAAAATTATTATTATATAACACCATTATTTTTCCATTTCAAGGAGGCTGTTTTAATAGTATAATCTCATGAATTCAACATCAATTCAATGTTGAATTCATGAGATTATACTATTAAAACAGCCTCCTTGATAATGGTGGTAAATAAATTATCTCTAATGGCAGTAATAAAAAATGTAACTGTTTTTTATTTATTCCAAATTGATTTAAACATTAATAATAATATTAATAAATAGTATGATGACGATGAATGAAGTAATTAAATGAATGATGACGATGGTGGGGTGTGAGTAAGTTATATTTCTTATTTACCATATCATCCAAATAATAAAGTTCTGCTGAAATAGTATATTGGTTTTATTATATGAAAAATATTTGTGTTGTCTCACCAAAGTACTATGAATTTGATAACAATGGCAATACATTTTAATATCCACGCTCTTAAATGTTCAATTTATATTTTAAACTATAAAAAATCAATAATAGCTAGCTGAATCAACGTAAATACTTTTGAGTTATTGACCAAATTGGTTCAAAATTATTGAAAATTATTATTATATAATACCTGTTAATGTCTTCCAGCTCCAAAAAGGAGGCTGTTTTAATAGTATAATCTCCTAATTTCAACATTGAATTGAAGCTATATTTCCTATTTGCCATATCGTTAAGTTCTGATGCAACTAATATATTGGTTTCATTGTATCAAAATGTTTATGCGTGTTGTCTCAGCAAAGCAATTTGGTTACAATAGCAATACATTTTAATAACCATGCATTCAAGTGTTCAATTTAGATATTAAACTATAAAAGATCAATAATCGCTAGCTGAATCATCTTAAAGCCTTTTGGGTTATTCACCAAATTGGTTCAAAATTACTGAAAATTATTATTGTATTACACCATTATTTTTCAGATTTAAGGAGGCTGTTTTAATAGCATAATCTCATAAATTTTCCATGATTGATGGTAAAATTTTATTCATAGTGAGTCAAAGAAATGTAAATGAATACATTTAAAGAGTTCTCTGATTGTTTTAACGTTACCCGCTTTTAATAGTCTATTGCATAAAGATAGCCCTAAATGAACTTTTGAGAAAGTAGGCTTGTCTCTATGCGACTGCAATTTTGCATAATTCCTGCTGCCTCCCTATAAATACATCATGAATTCACCATCAACAGATCCCAGATAATGAAGATTCGATGAAAAGCGGGAAAAGTTTACGTTTCCTTAAATGAATGATGACGATGGTGGGTGTGAGGAAGAGATTGATCGTCCTCTCCGCGAACACAGGGAGCGATTAAAATAAAATAATAGGCTCTCGCGCAATGAACATAACATATCGGAAAAGCTTTTATCTTTACAGAGGGAAAATTCTAATGAAGCCGTCTTGGCTGACTGGCGAATGAGGTAAGAGATAATGAAACTTATAAAGTAGCTAATTACTTACAACTGGCCCACAGGAATTAATGAGGGGAACGCTTTAAAACAGAGAACTTAATTCGTTCCTGCTTAATAGTTTTCCAAGGGAACAAATTCGCGTTTAACAAGAATCGGCCGTAAAATGAAAAATTCCGATTCAATCTCATTTGATTTGGGGGATCTTATCGTAAACCGTCCTTTCTCTTGTAGGAGATCCATCATGTCGGTTGTCATGGAAACGCATCGGGATCACCACTCCTCTATCCTCTCTCTCTCTATTTCCCAGTCATTTTCTCTCTTATGTTGGCCACCCCTCCCCCATCCCGACTTTAAAATTCAACCTGGGTCACCATATCGGAGAAAATAGCGCTCTTTTCGGCAAAATGCGTCATAGCACTGATCTGTCTTTGTGAGAGAGACAGCGGGATTAATTAATTAAGCCAGTAATTAATTGAAGCGCTGATGAAAAGATTTTATAAAAAAGGAATTTTATCGGGAGATGGTATTTAGTGTGTAAGCCTAATTACTTTTAGGTGAGGGATAAGCGGTTTCATTCAGTGTTTTGCATATGATGAAATGTAGCGAAAGGGTATTTTGTATCAAATAAATAGAAAGAAAGAGAGAAATAAATTGAATAGAGAGAGAAATAAATTGAAAAATATTATTTCTATTTGATAGAAACTGCTTCAGGAGAAATGAAAACATTGCTTTCGTTTGAAAGATATGATTTAAAGGATTGTTATTGAAAAAAATGCGAATTTCAAATTTCATCAATATGTAAGACAAATAAATTACTCTGTATTTAAATATTTTATAGTTAAGCTTCAAGTTATTAGAAAAATAGAAATAGTTTTATGAAGTCTAAACAACAACATGAGATAAAGTTTTAAATACTTATGCTCATAATATTAATAAATTTAAAAAAAGTTGTATTGTTTCAGAAAACAACATAATATTTTTCTGGTAGCTAGCCTACATAATAATGAACCTGATGGCCGAGTGACTAGAGCTAGGTACAATCCATGATTGTAGTGGTTCAATCCATGGTTGTAGTGGTTCGGAATCCACTTTAAAACATACGTCCCGGTGAGATAGTGGTGACAATGCACAGAGTGTTTTGCATTGTGAAAAAGGTTGACAACCCTATAAAGCCAGTAAAAAGAACAACATATATCGTATGCCTAGTATAATAAACTTTTAGGTGAGGATAAGCTTTCTGGTAGGGTTTCATTCTAGTGCTTTTGCGATACTTTCGGTCGTCTCCGCCATGGATATATGGTTGAAATTTAGCAGTATGTAACAGTTTAATTGACTGTAGAGCAAAGGGCTGAAAACCCTACCTCCTTAAATTAAAATAAGTCTGTCTCGAGTTCTGCCAGAACGGCCTTGGTCCACCATTAAAGAAGATGTGCAGATAAAGATTTTATAAAAAGGATTTTTTGAAGATGGTATTGAAACCATTTCTCCTAGGTGAAACGGTTTCATTTGTGTTTTGCATATGATGAAATCATATTTTTCTATTTGAGAGATAAACCATTTCCTCCTGAAAATCATATCTTTCAAACAGAAACAATGTTTGAAAGATATGATTTAAAGGATTTTTTTATTGAAAAAAGCGTAAAATTAAAAACATTATTCGACAAATGCGGAATTTAGTAAATGTTTCAAATTCAATCGATATGTGAGATAAATAAATTACCTTCTGTTTAAATATTTTTAAGTAAAGCTTCAAGTTATTAGAAAAATAAAAATTATAAATAATAAACTACATAAGATTTTTCTGGTAGCTAGCCTATGTAATCGGCTTGATGGTAATCGTTCTTGCGCTCTGTACCATGGAAGGTTGTAGTGGATCGGAATACACTTTAAAACGTAGGTCCCGGTCTAATATGTCTGTAGAGTGTTGGGCGTAAGGCTGACAATCCTGTTTCGTAAAAAAGAAAAACATATCGTAAGCCAAATTACTTTTAGGTGTGGGATAAGCGGTTTCATTCAGTGCATAGCAGTGTTTTGTGCATGGATGAAATGTATCAAAAGGGCATTTTGTATCAAAGGAGAGAAATAAATTGAAAAATATTATTTATATTTGAGAGAGAAACCGTTTCAGAAGAAATGGAAACAATGTTTCTGTTTGAAAGATATGATTTAAAGGATTTTTGTTGAAAAAGTGTTAAATTAAAAACAGTATTCGACAAATGCGAATTTCAAATTTCATCAATATGTTAGAGAAATAAATTACCTTCTATTTAAATATTTTTAGTGAAGCTTCAAGTTGTTAGAAAAATAGAAATAGCTTTATGAAGTCTATGCGTGAATAAGAAACCTGAAATAAAGTTTTAAATACTCATGCTCATAATATTAATAAATATATATTTAAAAAGTTGTATTGTTTTAGAAAACTGCATAAGCTATTTTGGTAGTTAGTCTATCTAATGGGTCTGATGGCCGAGTGACTGGCGCTCTTGCTCTAGTCATAATCATAATCATAATAGACATAGACCTATGGTTTAAAATGGATTCCGAACGACTACAACCATACATGGTACCGATACCATGCATGGTTATAGTGGTTCGGAATCCATTTTAAACCATAGGTCTCTGTCTATTATGATTATAAAGTGTTGGGCATAGGGTTGACAACCCTACTCGGTAAAAAGAAAAGCATCTTCTCCCTCAAAATCTGCCAATAGGTAGACGGCCTTGGCTCAACATGGGACCATAAGAGTAGTATATATAATAGAGGATGTAAAAATTAATAAGTTTCATTGGAATAATAGTTTTCTATTGACATAAAAATATTTTATGTGAAAACATAATTGAATGGGAAAAAAGATGGAATTCTTATGATATATTTCTGTTTTACTTCTTTTTCTGAAAATATGTATCACTTCTTAATTTTCAATCAAACTTTTAATTTTTTTTCTTGCATAAATAATACTGTTTAGTTGTTGCAAAATAAACTTTAGAAATTTTTTTTTTTTGTATTTTCTCCTGTAAAAAACGCGAAATAAATTACTTAAATTACTTTCGATTCTTTAATTTAAATAAACGGTTGAATATTAAACATACATACATGCATATGTATATATATGTATGTATATACATATATATATATATATGCATCTAAGAACTCTAACGAAAAAGATACAATTAATTGATCCTGTGGAGATTAATTACAATATGAATAAAATTAGAATTTTCTGTTGTAATTCATTTTTATAATTTAGTATTTATAATCAAAATATAACAGTAATCAAAATAATGCTACAAAAATTTAAAAAAAAAAGGATTTTTTTGACGTATCCAGGTCAATATACTGATAGCAACATGAAAATTAAATATCTCATGATATGACAACACATGTTTGTGAAACATTAAACATAAGCTGTATAAACATTTTCAGTTAACGTGTGAGTCCAGGTATGCAAAAATTCTCTAAATAAAATGCCATGTGCTATAAATGGTACATATGAATCTAACTTTATACGAATTTATGTCCGCTTCCAAAAATCGTCAATGACCAACATTTTCCATAAATTTTCTGAATCGCATAAATATCCGACTCAAATCCAATACATTTAAAATTTTATACATTTATAGATGAAATATATATTTTGCATACAAGGTAATGTCACATAAAAAATATTCATATAAAAAGTGTAACTAATAAAAACAACTAATAAAAATCTAACTTTATAGGAATTTATGTCTTTTTTTCCGCTTCCAAAATCCCCAATGTCCAACATTTTCCATAAATTTTCTGAATCGTGCAGATATCTGTTCGACTCCAAATCCAATACATTTCCATTCTATACATTATAAACATTATTAAATTATTTCCTAACTTTATACGAATTTATGTCTTCTTTCCGCTTCCAAAATCGTCAATGACCAACATTTTCCATAAATTTTAGAGTAGATACCTTATATGCAAACTATACATTTGCATCTATAAATGTATATTTTGCGTATAAGGTCTCTACTACTAGGCAATGTCACATAAAAAAATATTCGTATAAAAGTGTAACTAATAAAAAATCTAACTTTATAGGAATTTACGTCTTCTTTCCGCTTCCAAAATCACCAATGGCCAACGTTTTCCAAAAATGTTCTGATTTGTACAGATATCTATCCGACTCCAAATCTATTATATTTCCATACATTTATAGACGCAAATTTTATACATTTATAGACGCAAATGTATATTTCGCATAGTATAGGCAGTTAGGTATCTACTACTAGGTAGTGTCACACAAAAAATATTCATATAAAAGTATAACTAATAAAAATAACTAAAAAATATATATATATATAGGTAGTTAGGATCTAGTACCAGGCAATGTCACATAAAAAATATTTATAAAAAAAAGTGTAACTAATAAAAAATAATTTTAAAAAAATCTAACTTTATAGGAATTTATGTCTCCTTTCCGCTTCCAAAATCATCAATGACCAACATTTTCCATAATCGCACAGATATCTGTCCGTCTCCAAATCCAATACATTTCCAATTTTATACATTTATAGACGCAAATGTATATTTTGCATACAAGGTATCTACTACTAGGCAATGTCGTATGCAAAAAAAAAAAAAAAAAATATAATAATAATAATCGTATAAAAAGTGATTTGGTAGAAAGAACGGGGAATCATTGAAATTCCGAAAAAAAAGAAGAGCAGCTAGCGATTTGGTGACAGGGATTTCGGGCAACCCATGGCTGGCGACCGCATACCATTTACATACGCTCTCCGTTGTCAAACCAGCCCGAGTGTTCAGATACTCGGATTTCGAGTTTGAGAGAAAAGAGGTTAATGCGGCAGGGAATCGAGTGTAATTCGTGTCTAGCCCTTTTCCCTTCCTCGGGAATCTATATCGAATCAATCACCCAATTTTTGTCATCTCCCCCTCCTTGACCTGGGGGTGCTTGGATGTTAAAAGTTTTCTCTTCAATGTCATTCTGCATAGTGATGAGCTGGAGATGTCGGCGAGATTTCTCTCTGCCTTTCTTTTTTGTTCCTTTTTGAGGGGGTTTCTGAATTGCGATCGAAAAGACGGAGAGATTTGTGAGACGATTGCTTCTCTAGCGATGTCTTCCTGCATTGAATTGATTATGAGGTAGGACGTTATAAGGGGACTTAAGTTTTTTCGATTCTCATTCGGGAATGTATAATTGGATGCGTTAAAAAAATGTATTTCTTAAAGGAATTCAATGTTAAACTTTGACGAAAAGGTTTGAAACAGAAAAGCTCAGATAGATTTTTAGTATATCAAATATGCATTATCTTTGTTTTTGGCTCATCATTTGATATCCTTGTTTATATTTTATTAATAGTTAAAACACTGCTTCACTTTAATACTGGTCAATCAATACTGGACACTAATACTTCAATTTAATACTGGACCTACTTCAACTATCAATTGGCTAACAATCTGGACTTCGGTACCACAGGATTTATGTTTGAATCCTGATGGTGGCAAGGATGTTTGTTAGTGGGTTAGAATCCTCGTTAAACTGTAGATCACTAGCCCAAAGTGAAAAGAAAATGACTGTAGAGCGACAAACCAAATCCATGTCAGACCTATTTACAGTCTTGTAAGTTTTAATAAATATCAATAAATCAGAATTGATTGATTATTGTTGACCTGGGGTTACGTGGATATTTTCTCTTCAATGTCATTCTGCATAGTGATGAGCTGGAGATGTCGGCGAGATTAGTCTCTTTCTTTTTTTTTCCTTTTTGAGGGGTGTTTCTGAATTGCGATCGAAAAGACGGAGAGATTTGTGAGACGATTGCTTCTCTAGCGATGTCTTCCTGTATTGAATTGATTATGAGGTAGGACGTTGTAAGAGGACTTAAGTTTTTCGATTCTCATTGCGGAATGTATTATTGGATGCGTTAAAAAATGTATTTCGTGAAGGAATTCAATGTAATATTTTGAGGCAAGGTTTGAAGAAAAGCTGAGATATATTTTTAGTATATCAAATATGCATAATCTTTGCTTTTGGTTCATCATTTGATCTACCTTTTTTTTATTTTATAATAATTAAAGCACTGTTTTACCTAAATACCAGCTGCTCGATGACCGATTGGTTAGTGATCTAGTCTTTGGTACCACAAGCTTTATTTTCGAATCTTGGAGGTGGCATGGATGCTTGTTAGTGGTTCGGAGTCCCTGTTAAACAATGCACCCCTGTACAATTAGCCCAAATTATGCAAAAATTACCTTACAGTGACAAACCAAACCGAGAGGGTTATGAAGATTTCCATGCCTGGCTTTGACCCTTTGGCACCACAGGCTTCAGGTTCGAATCTTGGCGGGTGGGATGTTTGTTGGTGGTTTGGAATCCCTGCTAAAATGTAGATCCCAGTCAGCCTAAAGTGGGCAAGAAATGACAGTAGAGCGACAAATCAAATCCACGTCTGACTAATTTTCAGTCTTCCATGTTATTAATCGATATCAATAAATCATAATTGATTGATTATTATTGAGACAAATAGATAGCTATCTCAGACATAGCGTAAATAATTAAGTTAAATTACTAGTTTTAACAATAATCAGACTCTTCATTGTGCAGCCTGGGTAATTTGACTGATTTTTTTTTTTTTTTTTTTGACAAATCTGCAGCTTCAGTAACAAATGTCTTTTAAGAAAAAGCGCACACCATCGAATATAAGGAAAACTTAACAAGTCAAGCAAGCTTGCATTTTTAATTTTTTTTCTTTCATAGCTACATATTTCACTAAAAATAAGTTTTATCTTGATTGGAATTAATTAAAATATCTGTGATTATAACAATAACTGGAGTAACTGGAATTCAATCAGATGTTTCCTATGGGAACATCTGAAGGATCCAGATCTAGAGATCGTGAAGGCAATACAAATGGACCAACATCCAACCATCCATTGGTTTCAGATAGATAATAAGAGGTATATCATCTCCCAATTTGTAATGCATTGCCTCTACATTGAAGGTGGATAAAGTACATATTGCTATACTATTCGCGAACGACATACATTAACGTTATGCAAAGATGGCCTTTAGTTTTAAACAATGACAGTCGAATGACGGCGGTTCATTCACGTAACAGACACGTTCCTATCGACCATCTCTCTTTAAACTGTTTCTCTTTAGCAAGCCAAGAGATACAATTTTAATTTTAATTTTTATTTTGTTTAATCTTTTTGTTTTTCATCCTTTTTACAATTTTACATAATTTTAATAAAGATTATTTTCCCTGCACAGAATATGATGGCTTTTTTTTTTTTTTAGTTATTTGTTTCTGTCAGTTTTTTGTCTACCCACTGTGGATTCTCTCCTTGCATAGTTCATACATTATGGACCTAACATTCTGTATATTTCAAAAAGTTTTTCAGATCTATTTTATTTTGAATTAATAATTAAGGAATTAATAATTTATAATTAATAATTAATGTATTTTATTTGAAATTAATAATTCCACTAGAATTCCATATTGAATTTATAACTAATAATTGAATTTCACATGAAATTAATAATTCCACTAAAATTCCACATTGAATTTATAATTAATAATTAATGAATTTTATTCAGAATTAATAATTAATGATTTTATTTAAAATTAATTAATGAATTTATAATTAATAATTAATGAATAATTTAAGATGTAACTTATACATGATAATTAAAAATAATTATTACATAATAATGATGTAAAATCTGTTTGGAAATCAAAATGTTTTTATTGAAATTAACTCAGAAGGAAATCACTATTTACGTTAAGACTGTTTACAAACTTCATTATAATGAATTATGACCAATGATGTAATGAATATATAATGAACTATGACCAACAATAATGTTTAATGTTATAATGAACTATGACCAATAATAATGTTTAATGTTACAATGAACTATGACCAACAATAATGTTCATTGTTATAATGAACGATGCCCAACTATGACTAATGAACTATGAATAAAAATGTGAAATTTGCTTGAAATCAAAATGATTTCATTGAAATTATCTCAGAAGGAAATCACTATTTACGTTAAACTTGTTTAAAAATTTCATTATAATGAACTATGACCTATATGGAAACATATATTTGACGAACTTTTAACTACATAGTAATTAAACAGAAATACATCATGTTAAATTTTTCTGAAACATTAATTGTTCTTGTTGTTCAAAATTAATAATTACTTTCCTATTTTTAACACAAAAATGAATTCAGATTGAAATAACATTTTTTTCCCCCTTTTCTATCGCCGTGTGATTTTCTAAATTAATCAGCTGGGACACTTTTTGACACATTGATTAATGTGTTAATGACTAAAAAAAAAAAAATTCCGTAGATATGTTCCATGAAAATAAAATAAATTATAAAATTATTGTGCATTTTTTTTATTTCTTTAATTTTAATAATAATCTAATGAACTATTCGTATGCCCTGTATTTCTTCTTTATATCCTTTTAAAATATATGATGAAACTTAGAATATTTTTTTATATACAGTTAAGAAGTTGATTTTGAAAAGAGATATATTCCTTCAAACTATTAGTATTTTTTCAACAAAAAAACATGATTTATAAATAAATTTATCAATTCAAAAAGTTGACTATGCATCCTTTAATTAAATTGATATCCTATTTAGTTCTAAAATCGATCAGTGGTTTAACACTAACCATTGATACATAATTCATGCAGATTCTATAATAACGATTCATGCAGATTCTATAATAACGATTCATGCAGATTCTATAATGATTCATGCAGATTCTATAATAACGATTCATGCAGATTCTATAATAACGGTTCACAATCATTTATTAAGAATTCAATACTGTTTATTTCACCACAGAGGTGAAAGTATAACTAGAATTTCATGTTGCATTTTAAAATTAATTAAAATTAATTAATTCATGCAGATTCTATAGCGAAAGTATTAGAATCCCATGTTACATTTTAAAATTATTTAAAATTAATTAATTTATGCAGATTCTATAGTAACGATAGTAACGATTCATGAAATCATTCATTAAGGATTCAATGCTGTTTATTTCCCCACAGTGATGAAAAATATAACTAAAATTACATATTACCTTTTAAAATTAATGTTAAATTTAATGTTATTTAATGTTAAAATCACTTTTTCTTCACAAAATTTCTTTTTTTATTACAATTAATATCATTTTTACTGTTCTGTTTGAGAAATTCTTAGAATTTTTATCCATGTATATTTCAGAATGCAATATAAATGTACAACTAGTACTGCATTAATAAAATTTTTGTTTTTATTTAAAACTTAGATATGAAAATTAATATTTTTGCGACATAATAGTCATCTGTTTACATTATTTTAATTTAAGGAAATTCAATTGTGACTTTTAAACGTGATTCACAAATGAGATTTTTCATAAATTACATTTATAATAATTTTGATTTGTTTAAATATATTCTCAGCAATTAAAAACATCACAAAAAATACATTATTACATCGTTTAAAAATTTTTCTTCATTTTCTAAAAAATTTAAAGTATTAAAAAAAAAAAAAGTTAATGAAATAACATCTTGCGAGAAAAAAAAATTGCTGTTATATAATGATGCTTTGTGTTAATAATAATTGTCAAAAATATAGTTCAAAGAACTAAACCAGATAATATTCGCATATTTCATCAAAAATATTGTCAGTTATTGTTGATTCTATAGACAAAAAAGCAGTTAGGGGAGAATTTGCTGCTTAAAAAATATCCGTCTCAAAATCGTCAGTCACGATTAAAAAGCTGTTTTTTGGGGAGATATTCTTTGTACCCTTGTCGGCGACTGCTAACCGCACTCATAATTCAGAATTGACTTCTAACAAATGATCCTGCATGCACTACAGCGAGGTGTTAAATGCTCTTTATCCAGTAGTTTGTAGAGCGATTAGTTACCTCAATGGTTTTTTTCTGTTCTAAGGTGAAATTCACGCCCGTCGTACATCACAGGCTTAAGGCAGCGAAAAAAAACAAGCTAATCCTCTTTCTTTAAAGACAGGTTGCCGCATTTGGTGGTTCATTGTGTTTGACTTTGTAGGGATGCTAAGTAAGCGATCCATCTTCAGAAAGCTTCTTCAATTGCTACCAGTCCGTTGAAGCAGTTACATGTGTCAGACACCTTGGAAATGGGATCATTAGCACAAATATACAGCTGAAAATCGGCTAGCAGCAGTGATTCATTTCTGGAAGAATGGCTTAAAATTTAGGGCATTTGCTTTTTTTTTTTGTCAATGTCCTTTATTAGTGGCTGTTGTTTTAATTTATTATTATTTTTTTTTTATTTAATTTACACAAGGGGATTATTACGTTTTCACGTTTTTTGTTTATATATCTTGTGAGGTTTTGAATGTTTAAAGATTTGATGTAAAGAGTTCTTTTTGAAGATCTTAATCTGTTAATATGGCAATTTATCAAATTAACAAATTTTAATATGCTCAATATATATAGAGAGAGCACATTTTTTATTCATTGGTGCAACAGCCACATGGTGAGCGAAGACCGTTGGCTAATTGGCAGATTTCGAGACAGGAGATGTTTTTTTTTTATGGAGTAGGATTATTAGCCATATGCTCTTTTGTCTTATGCTTTAGCCCTTTGTAGGGATTCTAAGTAAACGATCCATCTTCAAAAAGCTTCTTCAATTGCTACCAGTCTGTTGAAGCAGTTACATGTGTCAGACACCTCGAAAATGGGATCATTAGCACAAATATACAGCTGAAAATCGGCTAGCAGTAGTGATTCATTTCTGGAAGAATGGCTTAAAATTTAGGGCATTTGCTCTCTTTTTTTTTTTTTTTTTTTTTTTTTTTTTTTTTTTGCCATTGCCCTTTCAAAGTGGTTGTTGTTCTAATTTATTATTATTATTTTAAGCCTACAAAAGGGCATTATTACGTTTCACATTTTCAGTTTGGATTTTGCTTATATATCTGGTGAGATTTTGAATGCTTAAGATTTGATCTAAAGAGTTTTTTTTCAAGATCTTAATCTCTTAATAGGGCAATTTATCAAATCAATAAATTTTAATATGCATAATATGTATAGAGCACATCTTCTTCTTCATTAGCATTAAACTGCAGGTCCCGGTCTAATAAGCCTAAAGGGCGAATAAAATGACCGTAAAGATAGAAACCAAATCTTCTTCATTTGCTTGCGAAACAACCCCATGATGGGCCAAGACCATCTGCCTACTGGCAGATTTCGAGACGAAGATGTTTTCATTTTTACAGGGTAGGGTTGCTAGCCCCTATAGTCAAGTTAGACCGGGACCTACCGATTTAAGGTGGATTCGAACCACTACAAGCACCCATGGACAGCTTGATCGCGAACCCGAAACTCGTGCACCGAGCGGTCATTAGGCCCTATATATAGCAAATACTGTGTGTATATATATATATACGTACATACGTACAAGGGTGCACCCAGATTATCGGATGGTATCCCCAAGCCATAAGTGAAATGTGTTCACATTGGTTCTATCCTGCATTGGTTCAATTTTTTTTTTTTTGTTAAATATTTAGTACTTCAATGAACCACTGCTTTTCTTATCAGCGTAAATTTAAATTTTTATTATTAAGCCTGAATTTTGCAGATTGAGCCGGCGTTTTTCCTGCTTAATATTTATTAAATACTCATCGTAATAGTGAAATTGACGTAAATGATGCAATTGATGCGCTAGAAAAAGAGAAAAGGACATTGATGTTTGATTTATAATTTGTTTATACAATTTTTTTAGAAATTAAAATTTTAATTTTTTGCTAAATACTTCTTGATTTGAATCTTCGGTTTTTTATGTATTTGAACACATAACTTTTCTATCACTTATAGTTTAATCGGATTTATTGATCTTTTATAAGCGATAATGATTTATTTAATTTGCCCCCTCAAAAAATCCTTGGTAGATATCTCTCTCTCACTCTCTCTCTATATAAATCCCGATTTGCTTTTCCAGATTTCCGACCAACAATTTATAGTCTTAGTTAACAATTTATAATTTATGGTTAACACTTCTTTTAGCAGTGTATTCTCATAACAACTACTAATTACCTTTCTATAATTAGAATCTGCCTTAACATTTGTATTCATGAAATTCGTTTTTCATTTTCCACGCTCTTCAATATATTAAACAAATTTTTAAAACAGGAATAACAGTGCAATATATTAAACACATTAACAAAACACATTTTAATGGCTTATATTTTACTTTTTCGTACTAAAGGTAGAAGCCATACAACTTTCGCACTTCTTAGCTGTACTATCTTCTTTCCATCGTGGCCTACCGGATCTGGGCATCAACTCTTTTAATTGTTTAAAAATGTTAATAAAAAGAATAAATTTTTTAAAAATGAATGATGCATATTGTTACGGATGTCACAATGTTTTGTATTCTAGAAACGAAAATTTTAGTTGAAAATAATCTTGCCTGCTTTTAGAACACAAAGCAGTGACGCCAATTTTATTTTGCATCCATGAACAAAAAGCGACATCTCAGTATTCCTGGTTATGCCCTTTCAGAAATGATCCTCTTTTTTTTTGTATTGTTAAAGAATTTATCGTCACGATATGGATTATACATTACCACCCATTTTAAGAAAAGCAATTTTTGATTGTTAAATTAGTTGCATTAAATATGTGTATATATGCCATTTTTTTAAAACTTTTCTTCAATTTCTAAACTTTTTCCATGCTGTTTTGTTGAAAAACTGTTTTAAAAACTCCTTAAATTGTAAATTTTTTTTTTATTTTATTGATGAAGATGTATAATTATGTAAATTGAAACATAATGAGTTTAAAATTAATGTGAGTGTAGGCGAAATATATAATACGGAAATGTGTTAATAATTAACTTTGATTAAAATGTTATGGAAGGAATTCATTATCTTTTAGACTAAAAGGAACGCAATTTGAAATTAGCATAGAGTTATATAATTAACAATTATTGCAGTTAATATTATTATTACTGTTGTTTATTTAATTTTTATCTTTTATTTAGTTTTTATGTTCTGTTGTTTCTGTTTTTAGGTGTAAGAGTTAATTCTGAGAAAAATTGTTTCACATTCCAATAATGTGCCCTCTCTTCAAGACAATAATTTAATAAAAATGCAATTCGTAATGTGTCCAAATGGCTCACTACCGCAGATAGATATATATAAGTGTCTTTACTACTAATGTATGCTAGTGATCAATCCAATATTGAATGTACACTAGTTGAATTTAATCTTAAAAGATATTAAACCTTTCAAATGATTCCGAGACAGACAGCTGACGAAGCTTTGCAGTCCCTCTAGGAAACTGCAAAGGACCAAAGAGAGGTATACAAAAGATATATAAGTGTCTTTAATATTAATGTATGCTAACGATCAATCCAATATTGAATGTACACTATTTAAATTTAATCTTAAAGCCATTAAACCTTTCAAATGATTCCGAGATAGAAAGTTGACAAAAAGCTTCCATCCATAGGAAACTGCAAAT
This sequence comes from Caerostris extrusa, assembly GCA_021605095.1. Classification (NCBI taxonomy): domain Eukaryota; kingdom Metazoa; phylum Arthropoda; class Arachnida; order Araneae; family Araneidae; genus Caerostris; species Caerostris extrusa. The sequence continues at coordinate 128,189 of BPLR01002072.1, forward strand.
GATCCTATAGTAATAAGTTTTGAACGAAACCTCACTGCCAAAGAGAGATATATAAAAGAATAATAATTGTCTTTATTTTTAATGTATACTAGTAATCAATCCACTATTGAATTTAATCTTAAAGACTTTCAAATGATTCCTAGATAGACAACAAACGAAGCTTTGCAGTCCATCTAGGAAGCTGCAAATGACCCAGCAGTAATGAGTTTTGAACGAAACTTCTCACTACCAAAGACAGAGAAGAGCGAAGGCAACAAGCAGTACTGGCGAGATCACGAATTTTTAATGACGACAATCAATTAGCGATTAAAGAGCATCCATCAACCATCCCACCGGTCTCCCTTAATGATGGATGACTCTTCATTCCGGATTCCCTGTAATCATGGACACCCGATAGCCTTTGCGGCAATCTGGACTCGCCATCGCAACTTCCTCTCTTACGCCTGTTGCCTGTAATGAGTCCCTCGTCCAAAAACAATACTCCGACAGTCGGCTGTCACACAATGCCTGCCTCTTGTCAAAACGTTCCCCCTTGCCGAAAAGGTATTGAATGACGTACAGCAAAAGGAACAATTGCTCAATTCGTTTCGTACCACGGCATTATCGAAAAGATCTTCATGTGTAACTGCCCGCTTTTCTTTATTGTCATTCTAAATTTTGATGCTAATCAGGACATGATGCTGGAATGGAAGATTATGTCCATTTTTTTTCTTTCTCGTCTAACGTTTGTTTTCTCATCGTTTATATAAGCAGAAAATGCACGTTAAATGGCAGCAGCTGATAGATATGATTTTAATGAGGATTTATCTTATTTTCTGTGACGAAATCTTAGAATGACATCATTTTTTTATTTTTTAGTTTTCTTTCAAACCCCTGAAGCACTCTTTAAGTCGTTAATAGTTATTTTTGAAGATATATTAAACAATCAATCATGCGATATTCAAATTTCGTAAACCCACGGTTTTTGTACACTGCATACTAAATAGAAGCTGGTAATAAATAGGATTTTAAAGGAAATCCGCTGTTGAGTTCTAAATACAAATAATATTAACATTTTTCTGATTCTCACAATATACCATAATTGCATCTTTTATTCAATAAAACTATCTTTCTTATCGCTGATATCTTAAACATGAAAAGGGTATTTAAGGAATCATATTTAATAAAATTATTTGAATAAAAAACGTCATTAAATAGTAAATATCTATTAGCTCAAAGAAGAGAACAAAAGTTACGCACTACGATAGTTGTAAGCATGAGAATTTAATATCAAAGCAAATCTAAAATCTTTTTCTATTAAGAAGAATTAAAAAAATTAGTCTGAAATGCATTTTTCTAATTGATAAGTAGTAATTCCCTAAAATATTTCTAGCAAATAAACTGATTTTAAAGAAAGATCAAATAAATTTTTGGTAACACCAGCGACAATTTTCAACATATATCAGAAGTGAATTATTGATTTAAAGCAAATTCAATTTTTTGAATGAACTTCATTATATAGTAAGAAATACTCATATACATATTTTTTTCTTATTGCACTTTTTAGACAGCAACATCTAGACAACACTAAGTCCATGAATCCGCTTTCTTATGGAAGAAGGGAAGGGGTGGCAGCTTCTACTGTGATGGAGCGCCCATAAATAGAAGTCTGACTTGGCTCCTTGGCGCTGAAAAAGGAGGGCAGGGCCTTCCGGGAGGACTTTTAGGGGAACTACGCCTTATTTCCGTATAGTATGGAAGAAAACAGTAGTATGGCAGAAGCTAGATATTTCAAATTCTAATGCTAACAATTACAAAAAAAAAACAAGAAAAAAAAAATTTCTTATTATCCCATTTGGCGGACAGCAATATCTAGACCAAGTCTAAAAACCCGTGTAGTCTCATGGCAGGATGGAAAGGTAGAGCAGCTACTACTGTTGCGAAGGAGCACTCGTAAGTAGAAGTCTGACTTGGCTCCATGACGCTGAAGAAAGAGTACAGTGACTTCAGGGAGGACTTTTAAGACGAACTACTTAGACTTTGCATATCGTTTAGGAGAAAACCCGAAAGACTCTCATCAGGTAGTCCGACTCACGAGGCAAGATGTTGAACGTCACAAACGCCATTGAGTCTTCTCGTTTTTGGAAACAGTGCCTACAACAAAGCCATCAGCGGATTGAACCTCCAACCTAGTGTTCATCAGTGACACGCGTTGCCAGTGAGCGATGAGCCAGTCATTAAAATTATAGTATTTAACAAACGACTTTTAAAATTATCTTTAAAATTTTACTTTTTCTGAAATTTTTACAATGAATTACATTAATTAAATTGAATTGAAACTGAAGCTGAGAATCGCTTTTATTTAATCGTTTATGTTGTTGTTACTAATCCCCCTGGTGCAGGAAAGCCTACACCAGATCCAAAGAGACACCATCACAGGGTCCATGGCTAAGAGGATGATGGTAGATGAATGAAGATGTAGCTTCACTTTAGCGAGAACCACGAGAGCTGAAGACTGACTAAACAAGACATCGTTCTACGAATATATTAGACTGGGACCTACGGTTTAAAGTGGATTTCGAACCACTACAAAAATCCATGACACTGCCGGGACTCGAATCCTAAACCTGTGGCATCGAGCGCCAGACACTCAGCCATTCAGACCCCTTAATAGTTTATGTTTTAATACGCATAAAATCAATAAAACCCACATGCAAATTGTAAAAATAAATAAAAAACTATCGAGATAAAATAAAAAATAACATTCTGCTATATATATATATAGTAGAGAGTTTTTGCATACCGTATTTTGACCGTTATTTTTTCGTAATTTTTTTCTCCCAGAGCGCATGTTCATAGGGAATTGCGCATGCGTATCTGTAATAATGTTTCCTATGAGCATGCGCGCTAAGGAGAAAAAAATAACGGCCTGCCAAAATATGGTATGCAAAAACTCTCTAGTATCTTTTACATCTGCAAACTGCTTCGAGATGAATCATTAATTTTTTAAAAAAAAAAATAAAAACATGAAACCAAAGATGTAGTTCAAATACAGTATGTAATGATATTTCATTTTAATTATCATTAATCAAACTAAAGTATGCCAAGATTTTAAGATTTGAATGATCAATCTTGTTAGAGTAAAAAATAAAATTATAATGCTACAACGTTAAAGCTTTATAATGTTAGCAATAATAATAAGCCAAAAAACTGATACTTTATGGTTCTGAATTTTTAAAAAGCATTTTTAGATTTTAATCAATGTTTTTTTCTTTGTAAAAGTAGCTCATTAAGCCAAACAAAGATGTATTTCAAGATATTCCTTACTAATAATGTTGATTTATGAACATTGCTTTTCCATTTTTAAAATAGGTTAGCTTGACTAAGTAACTTACATATCAACTTCCTGCATATAATAATTGGCCTCATATCTTAAAGATGCATGTTTATGCTTGACACTCATATTGTGATAGGATTCTTAAAATTAGATTTGTAACACATCAATAACTTTAAGTACCTCTTAACTAAAAGTAATCCTTAATATTCAGTTCAAATACTTGTGATTTTTGGTATCTTTGATCTTTTTGTTATTCTATTTACGGTCTAACAGCTTGTTTTTGTTTATTTGTTTTCTACTCACGAATTTTTTGCATGATAAAGGAAAGATTAAATTGAAATTATCTGCAGAGGATATGTTCTAAATAATAAAAAATACCTTAATGATGCTTTTTAGTATGAATTTAGTATAAACAACGTAATCAGACAAAAAAGTTTCTAAAAATTAAATAATTATGATTTGAGAACAGGCTCTAACTGGTACTCAAATATTTATAAATGTTGGGAAAAGAAAAAAACCAATATATGAATGAAAAAGACAAGCAATAAAACATTAACCATAGACATAATTTATTTTAATTATAAAAATGTAATAATAGGAACAACAAATTCTATTCTGTTTTCATAATTTGGATTTTTAAAATATCTATATCAAAAACAATTTACAATAACTGTATAAGAAATAATTTATTTCGAAAATTTATAATTTAAAAATTTATAATAATTAAGCGGGGGCCTGATGGCCGAGTGACTGGCGCTTGGTGTCACTGGTTTCGGGTTGGAGTCTCGGCGGTGCCATTGGTGTCTGCAGTGGATTCGGTATCCACTTGATATCGTGGGCTCCGGCCTAATATGATTGTAGAGCAGAGAGGCCTTGGCCCACCTTGGGGTTGTTGCGCAATTGCATACTAATAATAATAACAATAATTACGCAATAGTAGAAGAAAATTATACTTTTACTTTAGCTACAGATATATTATACATATAGATTATTTAAATGGTTATAGAGTTTACTAACACTTTTCGATTAATTATCCGACAAAATATTTTAATGTACTATAAGAAGAGACTTAGTTCTTCTCATTCCATTTAATTTAATTTCATTTCATTAATGATAACATAATCATTAATGAAATAGAGATGTTGTTCCTCTTGTTGTTTTCAGTGTTCGGCACTTTGACTTGAAGCCATTTTCCACTTGAATGGCAGATGTGTAGAAGATTCATAACCACGAATCTTCTACAGAGTGCACCATAGGCATTTGCTACGTGGCATCCCTTATTGTACCAGCTCTGTTTTGACCTGGATTCGTGATTGATACTGGAGAATAGCATTTGGGAAGTTCAGATCTTCCTTAAACTTAACGGAAGGGTATACCGGACAACAGATTTATAGTGCCACTTGCCGAGTTTCGAACTAGACTTTCCCAGTTCGGAAATTCAACGTATTATCCCCGAAATCGTTCCGACTCCATGAGATAGATGTAAGTGAAAACAATTTTTAGAAATTTAGTTTTATGAACAGATGAACATACATTCCAAAGTATTAAAATTCATCAACGACTGTCATATCATCCCTTGGAATGACATATGAGAAGTCGTACAAATAAGACGACACTATATATTAATGATGCTTGATACTGTAATTCAAATATTCAGAAAGCTGAAAATTATAGAAAGGAATAGATAAAAGTCTAGAAACAGCCTTTAAAATTTAATAAAGTCGTAAATGTAACGATCGAATCATCATTTGAAAAATATAAAATAGGATTAAAAAATAACAATAATTGCTAACAGAATAACAGATGGATTCAATAGATTCAGTTAACCTAATAACAGCTAATGTTAATTTCAAGTAATTAGATATTTTCGAACAATAAAAAATTTCATTAAAAACTTGAAAACAAATCTATGTAACGGAAATGTTTGGTAATTTTGCATTTTGGAAATTATTGTTTCTTCGCTGTTAAGTTTTCATAATAAATGGATCATTCTCATACCATAATTGTTTTCTGCTAAAAAAGAATTAAGAGTTTTTCCATGATATTTGATTAGTTCCTTTTGGATTAATCTGCATTGTTCATCCTGATTATTATTAAAGCTAATCAGTTAATTTTTGTTATCTTACTTTGCAAATTAATAATTAATTTATGCTTCAATTTTATTTATTATTTAAAGAAAAACATTTGAACTACAAATAAAGCAAATGTTTTGAAGTAAAACTTTTTCAATGTTTTTCATTAAAAAATATGACTGTTATAGTTATTAATACGCCAATATTTAAAACTTCATTTACAGTTTCCAAATTAGTTACTTTATTATGCTCATAGGTTAGGTAACACAAAATTACCACTTTCTACAATTAAAACTGATCTTAAAAAAATTTAGAAAGATGTTTCATGAGTAAATTTTTAGTCTACAAGCTTAATAACGATAGTTTCTTTACAAACAAATCATTATAGTAAACTTCTGTATGATGTATGCATTTCAATGAACATTTCGAAATGCTAGCCGAATCTCAAACCACGACTGTTAAATTATTAACACGTCAACATTAAAACTTCTTTTACAGTTTCCAATTTACTTAATAAATTTTTTTGAAACCCTAAATGTTTAAAAAATTTAAAAAGATCTTGAATAAATTTTAAAAAATACGCTTCTTTACAAACAAATCTTTTAAAATTATGCCCATGCCAATATTAACAATGAAATGCGCCCAAGATTTCTGAAACCTAAATGTTTTTGTTAATAATTAACATATATCAATATATGACGTTAATATGTCAATATTAAAACTTTATTTATAGTTGCCAACTTATTTAATAACATTTTATTATGCTCATAGGTTAGGCAACCCAAAATTACCACTTTCTAGAATTAAACCTGATCTTAAAAATTTAAAATGATGTCTCACGAGTAAAATTTAGTCTACATAAAAAATTATCGTAGAGCAATAGCTTCTTTATAAAGAAATCTTTAGCAAACTTCTGATGCATGTCCTATGAACATTTAGAATCGCCAAATCTCTAAGCAACGATATACTCTCAAGCCAATTTTTTAAACCTTGTTATTGCCAATTTTCAAAACCTTTTGATTTTGAATAAAAAAATACGACTGTTAACATTATTAATATGTCAATATTAGAACTTCGTTTACAGTTGCCAATTTACTATTGCAGTTATGTTCATAGGTTAGGCAACACGAAATTATCACTTTGTACAATTAAAACTGATCTTAAAAATTAAGAAAGATGTCTCATGAGTAAATTTTATTCTACATGCTTAATAACGATAGCCTCTTTATAAAGAAATCTTTACGGCAAACTTCTGATGCATGTCCAATGAACATTTCAAATCCCCGAATCTCTAACTAATGAAACGCTCCAAGCCATTTTTAAAACCTAAATATTTTTGAATAAAAAAATACGCCCGTTATAAAACATGTCAATATAAGACGTTAACACTCCAATATTAAAACTTATAAACATGTTAACATAGCTTCAATATTAAAACTTAATATTGAATTACGCATGCTAACTACGCCTTAATAACGATAGCTTCTTTATGAAGAAATCTTATAAACATGCATTCCAATGAACAACGAGCCGAGTCCTAATCAATGAAATTAAAACTTAAAACCTAAATGTCTTTGAATTACGACCGTTGCATAAGACGTTACGACAATATTAAAACTTCATTTTACAGTTGCCAACAACATTTGCTGAGCAGAAAAGTACCATTTTAGAAATAAAATTGATCTTAAAAAATTAAGAAAGATGTCTCACATGTAATAACAATGATAGCTTCTTTATAAAGAAATCTTTATAAGCAAACTTCTGATGCATGTCCAATGAACATTTCGAATAGCTAGCCGAATCTCTAATCAATGAAATGCTCTGAAGCCAATTTTTAAAACCTAAATGTCTTTGAATAAAAAATACGACTGTTACGTCCGTATTAACGACCGTTAGCATTAACATGTCAATATAAGACGTTAACACGACAATATTAAAACTTCATTTACAGTTGCCAACTTTCTTAACATTTGCTCCTGGTTAAGCAACAGAAAATTACCATTTTATAGAAATAAAATTGATCTTAAAAAATTAAGAAAGATGTCTCATATGTCACACACATGCATAACAACGACAGCTTCTTTATAAAGAAATCTTTATAAGCAAACTTCTGATGCATGTCCAATGAACATTGCGAATCGCCGAATCTCTAACCAATGAAAGCTCTGAAGTCCATTTTTAAAAAACGGAAATAGTTGTTACAAAGTCATTGTTTTGGAACTTTAAACATGCATGAACAAATGGGAAATTAGTAGGCACACCCTGAGCACTTATCAGTATTTACCCTCCAGAGGAACTGGAAACAAATGTTTAACGAAATGGCCATTGTCGAGCGAGAGCTGGCGATAAGGCTTCCCAATAGCCATTTCTTTCCCGTGGCAGTAAAAAGAGTTGAGTTATGTATCCTTCGCCTGTTATCTGGAAAACTCTAACATCCGTTGTTCACGGCATGCTCTACGAGACCGGAGTTTGTAATGAGTCACCTGGCGATGCTGAAGTCGTTCGTTAGAGGAGGTTAAAAGTGTCACATCTGTTCTATCTGGAAAAAGGTCCTCGACTCCAACCTCCTTTCTGCTCACAATATTTCTGTCCGAAGGTGGTAATCGAAGAAGCATCCTACGCAGAACATGCACGAATTGTCACGAAGTTTTTGTAAAGCTTTCCATCTCTTGCTGGTTGAGATTTAAACTTGGTTGACAATTGCCACGTAGATTTACTTGTAGCTTCACGACATTTCTTGCTGATCGATAAATCTGTTGATGAACATTGCCATTTTTTCTTTATTTTTTACCTCTGAATTGTTAAATTATTCGTAGTATTTGGTGGTTATTTAAACATAGTGAATTCTGAAAAAAAAGGATGTTAAAGAAATATAGATTTGGTTTGATTTGTCGTTCTACTATCCTTTTTTGTGCACATTTTAGGCTAATTAGACCAGGGCCTACCGTTTAACTTGGAATCTGAATCACTAACAAACATTCATACCATCTCCAGGATACTAAAGGAGGATAAATGATAACTGGTTAAAGGAGATAAAAGATATTAATTAGTTTTAATCAAGATATTTAATAAAATAAGATTATTAAATTATATTAGTCTTGTTAAAATATCTTAAAATAATCTTTACTGAATATTGTTTTTCAAATATTCATTAGACGTCCTACGAAAAGGCCATGATTATCGAGAAGGGACGGTCTGATGGTCAATTGGCTGGCATTCTGGCCTTTGGTATCACAGGATTCTGGTTCGAATCACTGGCGAAGACATGGATGTTTGTTAGTGGCTATGAATTCCCGTTTAATTGTATAGGTCCAGTCCCATCTAATATAATAAGTCTAAGTCCCTCCCTTATTCCAAAGTGTGCAAGAAATGACAGTAGAGAGACAAACCAAATCCATGTCTGGCCAATTTCCAGTTTTCCATGTTTTAATAAATATCAATAAATCAGAACAGATACATTAACAAACAACAGAACAAACAGAATATCTTATATATAGTGTAAATATTATGCTAAATTGCTTGTTTTAACAACAATCATACTCTTCATTGTGCAGCATGGATAGTTTGACTGATCTTTTATAACAAATCTGCAACTTCCGTAGCAAATGACTTCAATATAAAGTTCATACCATCGGAAGTAAACAGAACTTAACAAAGTTGTTTAGATTGGTATAATCACATATATTTCAATTAATTCCAGTCAAGACAAAAAATTTTTTTTTTTTATTATTAGTGAAATTTGTAGTTATGAAAAAAAAAAAATTAAAAATACCAGCTTGAGCATAAAATTACAAAAGTTATGAATAAACAATTCCTCGTAAATTTTGGAATTTAAATGTATGTTCCATTTTGTATATTCTTATATACAAAAATATTCCTATATTCCTTTTTGTATCAGAAATTTAGCAATTGCATTTTTAATCACATAAATGCTATAGAATTCAAAGTTGTTTAATTAAAATCTGTGGGTATGGAAAATATAAAAATATCAATTTAAAAGGCTGACTTAATAATTATTCTAATCAAATGAATGTTGTATAATCACTGAAAATTGCATATGATTTCTTTCAAATATTACAATTGCTTATCCATCAGCTTGATAGATTTTTTATTTAAAATATCTTACTATCTCTTAAATTTATTCATTTTTTCCAAAATGAATTGAAATAACAACATTTATTTCAAATAGAAACATAATTACAGAATGCTGTTTTATATCTATGAATTATAGATAATCTCTTGTGAAAGCTATTTATAAAGTCCTACTACAGATTTATACTAGTTTGTTATATCTAAGAATTAAATCTAATCGGTTCAGTTGATCTGATGAAGGATATTTATACGATAAATTTAAATTCTTAATTTGAAACAGAAATAAATGTTTACACATATTAAAATTGCATTAAAAATTTTAAAATCGATGAATTTCAAAAAAGTAAAAAGAAGATCTAAAATAGTTCCAATTACTTGGTCACCGTAAATCAATAATATAACTTATAAAGAAATAAAAACAAAACTACTATAAAAAGTCTTTTCACAGTGAACAACTGAGAAATCGAAAAAAATTGAGAACAATAAGTTTCTGTCCCTTAATATGTTCCACTTCAAAAACATCGCTCCTACCTACAGAACGATTCACACCAAATGGACACAATGAAATAGCCACATTTCGTTTTTACAACTATTTTAGCATCGGACTTTTAGTTTTGTAAATTATAAAAAAATAAAAACAAATCTAAAAAGTCCTTTCCACAGTGAACAAATAAGAAATCGAAAAGATGAGAACAATAAGTTTCTGTCCCTTAATATGTTCCACTTCAAAAACATCGCTTCTACCTGCAAAGCAATTCACACCAAATGGACACAAAGAAATCCCCACATTTCGTTTTTACAACTAGCAACTGGATACCAAAACTCACCATGTCCTTTATACCGATTTAAAGAAGAAGAAGTATAAAAAAAATAAATAAATAAAAGCTTTTTTTCCTTTTAATGGCGCCTTGGCTCATGTTTAGGGGTGACAGTTATAGCCCTGGCGACTTCGTGTTCGGGATTTGGCATCGCTACAATAGACACTCGCCCAGTTAGGACTAGATGAGTTTGTGTTTGTGGTGGGCACAGGACTCGGCAATGAAGAGAGGGTCATTTTTAACCTAGTACGCTGGGGGAGATTTTGGGTGATCCCTAGAGTGTCGTGTTGGACAAGAAAAATAATTTTCGTTGGTGATATGTTTTTTCCCAACCTACTTTTTATCCTACAGTGGTACTAGTACGTGTTCGGAGGATACTACTCCAGCGATAAGTAACTGCAACCAGAATCAGTGTATTTTCGTAATGGACATAGGTAGAAATGTGTCTTTGGCAAATAGGTATTTCCTAGGGTCAGTGACCATGATAGAGGTTAGAAATTTTTTTTCCACTGCTGACATTAGGCTATCGTAATTCAAAGAATGAAGCCAAGATTCTTATAATTCAATAAACGAAATGGTTTTGACGTTGTGCCCCCAAATTATTATTATTATTTTTTTTTTTGCCTATAGTATTAAATTAATAAAGCCTTAGAATGATACATTGATGAAAATTATTAAAATTATGAAAATATGAAAATGAATAAATGAAAATATAAAATGAATGAATGAAAATTATGAAATGAAAATGTATGAATGAAAATGTATGAATGAAAATTTAAAATGAGTGAATGAAAATTATGAAAATGAAAATGAAGGAAATGAATGAAAATTAATCTAGATTAATAAAGCCTTAGAATAGAGTAATAGATTAATGAAATCTGATAATTATGTGATTTATTATGTGGAATGTAGAAATAAAATTTTAAAATATGCGTTTTTAATTATTACAATATTCGATATTAAACAAGAACAGTTTTTTTTCTTTCAAAAGTTCATATTGTTTATATAACTACAATTTTGTAACTATTACAATAACTACTACTAACAATGACTACAATATAGCTACAAACAATAACTACAATTTTGATTTGACTGTCAATAAAAAAAGTTTAGTATACAAATATTATGTCCATGTAAATTAAATTGTTAAATAACTAAAAAATTTTTTTAATTATTAAAAACATATACTTAAGCCACTTTACTGCATAATACAAAAATTCTTAATAATTAGTAAAATATATTATTCAATGCTTTTATTCAATTAATAAAAAGCTAAATTGAAAGATATGAAAATAATTGTAAACGGAATAGTAGATGAAAATTTGTAAAAGTAGATATATTTTAAAATTACATTTTTTAGTAATTACTAAATTACATTACTAACATTTACTCATTTAACATTTTAGTAATTACTAAATTACATTACTAACATTACTACTCATTTAACATTTCAGTAATTACTAAATTACGTTACTAACATTACTACTCATTTTAACATTTTAGTAATTACTAATTACTAAAATGCATTTTTTATCAATATGCTTTTATATTTTTAAGATTGTTCATACTTTCGGGTTTTTCATCAACTAAGAGTAATTGTTTTCCAGATTTTTTTGAAAAACTATATTTGTATTTAAATTACCAACTAAATCCCATTTCATGTTCGTCAGCATAGAAAATCTTCCACACATCATGAGTATTGTTTTATTTATAAAAAAGGTGGATATCACAAAGATTAATAACATTTACTGAAAAACGTACATACAATGGCCGAGTAACTAGCGCTCTGGCACTCGGTGCTACAGGAGCCCTGGATGTTTGTAGTGGTTCGAATCCACTTTGAACCGTAGGGCCCGGACAAAAATGGGCGTAGGGCTGACAACCCTACTCCATAAAAAGATAACATCTCCTGTCTCGAAAGCTTCCAGTAGATTGTTGGCCACTGATAATGATGATGAAAACAATCAAAATAACTTAAAAACAGAAAGTTTAAAATTCTTTTAAGGGAAAAAAAAACCATAATTAAAACCAATTACAGAAGATAAATTGATATTATTCTTTGTTGTGAAATTAATGGAGAGAAAATTTTTTATCTCTTGAAATGAAAATTATACGCATTAAATTGCGAATATCTTTCATCATAATTTTATTTCAAAAGACTACGATAAAAGATTCCTTTGCCGTTTTATGTTTACCGTGTTTAATTAATTCATTAATTTTTAGTAATGCATATTAATCACTACATTTTTCAGTAATACTTACTAATTGCTACAGTTTAGTAATTATTCTCAGATATTTAATCTGATATAATTACTAAAATGTATTTTTATCAATGTGCTTGCTTTTATATTTTTTAAAATTGTTCCTACTTTTCGGCTTTTTCTTTTTATCAAATATGAGTAATTGTTTTACAAAATTTTTTGAAAAACAATGTTTTTTTGTTTAAATTACAGACGAAATCACACTTCATATTCGTGAGCGCAGAAATTTTCCACACATCATGAGTATTCTTTTATTTATAAAAAGATGCAATGTCCCAAAAGATTAATAACATTTATTGAAAACGTTCAACAACAGAGTGACTAGGCCTTGGTGCCACAGGTGTTGGGTTCGTGTCCCGGCGGTGCTTTTGGATGTTTGTAGTGGTTCGGAATTCACTTTAAACCGTAGGTCCCAGTTAAAAATGGGTTAGGGCTGACAACCCACCCCATAAAAAAGATAACATCTCGAAACTGCCAGTAGGTTGACAGCCGTAGCCCATCTTGATGATGTTACGCCACTGATGATGATGATAAAAACAATCAAAATAACTTAAAAGCAGAAACATTGCGTTTTTTTTTTTTTTTTTAAAGAAAAACCCTAATTAAACCATTTACAGAAGGTTAATTGATATAATACAGTTTTATTGTGAAATTAATCTGAGAAATTTTTTATCTCTTTAAGTGAAATTTATATACATAAAATTTAGGAATATCTTTTATCACAGTTTTAATTCAAAAGACTACGATAAAATATGCCGTTACCATTTTATGTTGAGATAGAAATAATACAGCGTTTATCAAAATACGAAGTTACATAATTGTCTCAGTTGGTAGTTATCCAGCTACTAGAATGACACCAAACCCATTTCCTCGTAAACCGGTTTTTGTTCGAAATAGTTTATTTTGTTCGTTATTTCAGATTCTGGAACTTAGATATTCATTTTGCACAGCGTACTTCATTTCCCAAGTAATTAAATAAAAAAAAAAAAAAATAGCTCTAAATGTACCTTCTTAAGGCATTCGAAACAAGAAGAACAAGTCGATGGTATCTCGCAGAACACCTGTTAGCGAGATAATCACGAGCGAAATCTGTTCTTAGATGCCTTTACAGTTTTTTGCGAATAAATCACGCCTGTCTCCTAGAGAGACTGATGAAGGAAATGTGATAAAAGTAATGAATGTTTATTGTCAGGCTCTTATACGCTGTGTTTCTTAAAAACACGACCTTTTCTGCAACGTATAGGATGTTTTTGGGATAGACTAACAAATCACATATATTTTTGCTGTGCAGAAAAATTTACAAGAACTCTTTTAAATGTATTATACCGATAAAGAAACGAAATGCAACATAAAGTATTTTTTTACTTTATGAGAAATTCTACTTTTTACACTTTACTTTCTCAGAAAATGACGAACATTTTTACCTGCAATAATTTTAAATTTCGTTTTGCATGTTTAAATATCCTACATTTGTTATCATGTAAGATAATAAACATTTCAGTTAACTGAATACTTGCTATGCGAAGGAATTTTTGATAGAAAAATTGCTTTCTGTATGAGGATAAAATTTTTATTGGAAATTATGGCTTTTGCCACCAGACATCCCAAATTTTATTAATTTTTTCACCTTATAATGAGCTGAATATATTATGCAGGGTTTATTTTTAATAAGTAATACAAATAACGTTTAACTTAATATTAAAAGAAACCCTTGTAATTTATTTTTTTTACTTGAATAACATAAATTTAGATTTAAAAATGCAAAATAGTTGTGTGTACAATTAGTATATATTTATAATGCACTGCATTCTTGATATAAAGACATATGGTTATAATGTTGACATTTTACATACATTTTGATTACAAAATTGGTTGTAATACTGTTAACAATACAATAATACAAGTAATTAATCTAAATGAAAATCATCAAGGCGTCTCTGATTGACGTGACATTGCTGGTATTGATATAGTTCTTGGAAGTATGAGGCTAAAATTCCCTGTCAAATGTTTTTCTATTCATTTAAAAATGTTTTTGATAAAGTAAAATTTTCTAACAAATTGTTTCATTTAAAAGTTCAGTTATGTGTAAACCTGTAGCATTTCAACAAGATTATTAACAAAGATAATTTACAAAGAGCCTTTTCAGTAAATATGACAAAAGACATCTGCACATGTGTGACAAAAATAAATTCGACATGTACCATAGTTTCGACTCAGACTGTTCGAAACCGACTCCGCCAAGTGGGTTTCTATGCTCGCAGATCTATGGTTTGTGTTTCGTTGACACAGGCCACTGTTGCCCGCAGAAGGTGGGCAGAGGAGCATCTCAGATGGGGGACGGGATGAATGGAGCATCATGCTCTTCGTGGACGAGTCCGGTTTTAGTGCACAACCTCACAATAGGCGGATTCGTATGTAGAAAGAACTTGGTGCATGGAATATTCCTGCATTTATGTATGAAAGTGTCATATTTGGAAGAGGAGGAGTAATGATCTGGACCGGTATTTCTATCAATTGCTGCACCAACCTGAACATTATCAGGAATGGGGTACTAACGGCTCGGCGATGTAGTGAGAAGATCCTCAGACATATTGTATACACTGAAAAATCGAGGATGAATTCATTCTCATGGATGAATATCGTATCATGGTCATATCGTGCTATTTCACGAAGGAATCATTCGAATGGATTGGACAGGATATTCCCCAGATTTCAGAACGATAGAACATGTTTGGGTCATGCGTTGATAAAGTTTGTAGTCGCTAATCATCCTCAGAAATAATCCAGCAATTGGAAAACTCTCTTTTACAGGGTGAAAGAGAATATCCCAGTTCCTCATTGATAATCTCGTTGATTCCATGTTTCGTCAGTCAGTATTGTTTTCGGTTAAGGAAACCACACCTCTAATTGAAACTCATTAATATCCGAGAAATCACATTTTTGTTTATTTATATAATATGTACGAACTGTGTAATGTCTTGTGTACCAACAATCACCAAATTGTTGTTTTTTTTTTTCTCATAATTCCTCATATATCAGTCACCAAAACATTTTCTGATTCGCTATATATATATTCAAAATCATATATCCCATATTGTGGTCTCCCATATTGTCCCATATAACATATATATATATATATATACACTGAAGTGACAAAAGTCATGGGATAGCAATATGCAAAATTTTCAGATGGCAGTAGCATCGCGTAGAACAGGTATAAATGCGCAGTGCTTTCGCAGAGCTTTCATTTCTGTTCAAGTTATTCATGTGAAGAGGTTTTGACGTGATGATGACCGCACGACGGAATTAACAGACTTTGAACGCGGAATGTTAGTTGGAGCTAGACGCATGGGTCGTGCCCTTTTCGGAAATCGTTAGGGAATTCAACATTCTCAGATCCACTGTGTCAAAGAGTGGGCCGAGAGTATGAAATTTCAGGCATAACATCCCACCATGGACAGCGCAGTGGTCGACCGCCTGCACTTAACGACCGAGACCAGCGACGTCTTAAAGAGTCGTAAATTCTAACAGACAAGCAACACTGCGTCAAATAACCGCAGAAATCAATGTGGACGTACAAGGGACTTGTCTGTTAGAACTGTGAGGAGAAATTTGGCTTTCTTGGGCTATTCCAGCAGAAGACCCACTCGAGTGCCTTTACTGACAGAACGACATCGCTTGCAGCGACTCTCGTGGGCACGTGAGCATATCGGTTGGTCCCTAGATGAATGGAAACCGTGGCCTGGTCCGAAAGTCACGATTTCAGTTGGTAAGAGCTGATGGTAGGGTTCGAGTGTGGCGCAGACCCCACGAAGCCATGGACCCAAACTGTCAGCAAGGCACTGTTCAAGCTGGTGGTGGCTCCGTAATGGTGTGGGCTGTTTTTCATGGCATGGACTTGGTCCTCTGGTGCGACTGGACCGAACATTGACTGAAATGCTTTATGTTCAGCTACTTGAGATCACTTGCAGCCATTCATGGACTTCATGTACCCAAACAACGATGGGATTTTTATGGATGACAATGCGCCATGTCACCGGCCACAACTGTTCGCGATTGGTTTGAAGAACATTCTGGACAATTCCAACGAATGATCTGGCCACCTAGATCGCCCGACATGAATCCCATCGAGCATTTATGGGACATCATCGAGAGGTCTGTTCGTGCCCAAAATCCTGCACCATCAACGCTTTCACAATTATGGATTTTCGAGACAGCATGGCTCAATATTCCTGCAGAAGACTTCCAACGACTTGTTGAGTCCATGCCACGTCGAGTTGCTGCACTTCGCCGGGCGAAAAGGGCCGACACGTTTAAGAGGTATCCCATGATTTTTTGTCACTTCAGTGTATATATATATGAATGCACGTATGTATGTATGTATGTATACATACATTGTCTCGGTATGTATGTATGTATACATACCGTTGGTCTCAAATACATACTTCATTATAAAAAAAAAATTAATATTTTAGAAAGTAAAAATCTAACTTTTTATGCATTTCTTGTTATCTATAGTTAAAAATTTACCCCTATCTTAACAAACAACACAAAAAAAAAAAATTTCCTTCTATGTCAAAAAGTTAATGAGATATTTAATTTCAAAGTTTAGAAGTCGGCATAATATTAATTAAATCATTTTAAGATTGAAAACAGGATAGAATACCCCTTTTTGTGGAGAAAGGAGATCTTAAACTATTGGTGCATCTATGGTAAAGTGGACATAACCGATATCAAAAATAGTTTGCAGGGCATCCAATGGGGAAACACGGAAATGTGAAATCTAAATTCAAAATGAAGCAATTAGGAAGTTCAATTTCGTATTAGGTAGAATAGACATACTGAAAATCTTCTAATCGTAATAAATCGTTGAAATATCACGGATTTTTATTTTTTGGCTTAATGGTGTTTATTAAAAAATAGTTTTTCTACTAATACGGAGAATTATGCAAATTATGTAGCTGTTTTTTATTTTTCCGCATTTCTCTTGCGATTTCTTTTGGTTTCTTCATTTCTGCATTCTTTGCAAACTGCAAGTGGAAATTTAATGATCGTTTTCACCTGCCCTCTTTTGATTAGCGGATTTGAGACGGCCTTTCTTTTCTTTATTTTCAGACGTCTTCATTACTCCAGACGCAATTAAATACTGGCGTCTTCTGCTTTACAAGACGAAACAAGATTTTCTTCCATGTAAATAAAATGAATTAAAAGAACCATAACTATCTATATTTGTTTTTGATTCCAGTTGGCTTATTACTAGGGCAGTACAGCAGCCAAAGCGTGAGAAATTTTTAAAATGTGAGAAAATTAAGAAGTTTTGAGTTCGGAACTACCCTTTTGCGGAGAAATAAGTTTTTGAGTAATATAAATTAATAAGTTTCTTTGAATGAAACCACACCCTTTTGCGGAGAAAGGGAGATCTTAAACTATTGGTGCATCTATGGTAAAGTGGACATAACCGATGCCAAAAAATTTTTTTTTTATCCACATTTGCTTGAGAAATGTTTTAAAATGTGAGAAAATTAAGTTTTGAGTTGAAGGCGGAATCCATTTCCGGGAAGGTGTGTTATTAAGCTACTCTTCTCCATCGTATGATTGCCCTTGCGTTATTTGTCATACTACTTCTGCAAAAAAAAAAAAAACCTGTTTTCCATAGTCTAAATTAATGCATTCCTGAGTTTTTTTTAAACTTTCTGCACTCATGTGTTTCTTTTGGTCACCTTTCTGCATTCTTTACAGCGACGTGGATTATGTGGTATTGTTTTCACCTGTGCGTTGATGATAAACAATGTGTTTTCCATCTATTTCTATGCAGTCCTGGTTTACGTCTAAATTTCTGCTCTCATGTGTTTCTTTTGCTCACTTTTTCCTGCACTCTTAATAACAACGTGAATTGTGTGAAATTATTTCCAACTGTGCGTTAGTGACGTATAATATTGTAAACAAAAGTCTGTAGCACTTACGTCATAATATTACTAGTTGCATTTTATGTTTATTTTTTAAAAAAAATTACCAATCTAAAACATTTTTTTTTTTTTTTTTAAATAATAAACACGCAAATAAAAACATGAATAAGAACTATTTTCGTTAAATTTGGCAGCTTTTATTTCATACAAAAAATAAATAAATAAAAATAGAATAAAAATACAATAATAATAAGTAAATAAATAAAAAATAAATCTAAGGAATCAAACAAGCTGTAGATGATACATCATCCACAAAGCAATCCTCGTCTTTATATATATACGAGTACAATGTGCTTCGTGAGTGCTCACGCTGTGCATTATGTAACGTCCATTTCGGTGCACGACGGCAGACGGGTCTTCTCCGATTATGTATGATGCCGAGAACAGGTATATTCCCCGCGGAGAAGCGAGAGGAGGAGATGCGCTTTGGGGGAGGGTGCATCGCCAGACGATTCATTTGCTGAGATTGTGGGCAGATAAAGTACGTGCACCACTGTCAACGTTTTCAATTTTCTTTTGTTTCGCATAAAAATGTCCCGCTGGCCGAAATTAATGGATTCGCCGTGTTTTTTAAAGACGCACGGCTCGGAAACTTGAGCTCTAACTTATTATTTTTTTCCAGTATGCCACTTCTCGATCGTGAAAAGAATGGTAAAGAATTGTCTGTTCTTTATTATTTTTGTGTGTAGTGTATGGGTTTTGGAAGACTGTTGGAAGTATTGAATTAAAAATTAAGAAAATTGCCTTAGATATAATAATGATAATAATATTAGTATATATATATATATATATATATATATATTATAAGAAATTTTAATCGTAAGATTTCGGATTTACTCAAAATCGATTAATTAATGAAATTTAAGTCAAAAAAACAATTTTATAAATTTTTTAAAAAAAAATTGTATTGCCTTTTTTTTTTTTTTTTTTAAGAAAAATTCATTTATTGTTTAGTGAAAATTTTAATTTATTTTGAAAATTTTTAATTTGTAAAATCAAATAATAGTAGTGAATTTCAATGAATGTAATCGATACTGAGAGTAACAATTTTCATTCATCGTCACCACGTGATAATTTCGGCCTGATGGCCAATTGGCTAGCGCTCTGGCCCCTGGTACCACAGGCTTCAGGTTCTCCTGGCGGTAGCATGGATGGTTGTTCGTGGTTCGGAATCCACGTTAAACTGCAGGTCCCTGTCTAATTAGTCTAAAGTGTGCACAAAATGACCATAAAGCGACAAACCAAACTAAACCACTTGATAATTGTCTATAGCTGATGTACCACGGAAGATGAATAAACATGCTCTGAAAGTTACCAAAATAAAACAGTCTTCGAATAATTTTAACGGTGATATTGTCAAATTAACATAATAAATGTAAAATACAGATGAATTTAAAATTACTTTAAATCGTGGATTCCAAATCTGTCTGATATTGGAAGGATTTGTGATACAAACTGCAAAACTCCCGACTCGTCGACCAGTGAAAATGTGCACTGATAGTATGTGGAGGGAGGTTCGACTTCGCTGGAGGGTATTTTTGTTGTTACTTTTTTCAGAGGAGACTTGACGGCGATAGTGACAGTACATGTAAAAGCGTCTTGCATTTATTATCAATCTGTCTAGGGGGAGTGTTTCTGGTTTTCTCCCATTAGGCTCACAAATGAGGACAGTTACCCCTGAAAGTTTCCTTTGGAAGGCACTGCTCATAACCCGTTGGTGAGCTGTTCTTGGAATATATAAGATCCACCTATGTTGAAGAAGAAGAGAAACACTACAAAACAGGAAAGGGAAAAAAAATTAGAAGATATGTTTTGTATAACATACTCGTTCATTTAATATGTTGTAAAAATTTAATGTTTGATATTGTTGAGCTTTAATCATAAGAAATTTTAAAACATTGCATTTATTCATTGATTTTGCATTCTACAACAAGGTTTCTGCATTTTTTTTCTACGTAAATATATTTAGACCTTTTTGGTAATTTCAGTATTTATAACATTTAATAACAAAAACATTTAAAAATAGGATACAATAATTACATGTGCTTTCCCCTATACATTAAATAATAATAAAATACACCATAAAAATTGATATGGAAATTGACTTGACTTGATTTTGAGATTTATGTCCCGTTGGCTGTGGAAATTGAATGTCATAGAAAATAACATATTATTTACATTGCTAATATCATTTACAACAAGCAATATTAAAACTTTTACATACATTCATATACATGGATAACAATCAGTGAAAATGAAGATAATGGTTTTTTGCCCTTCATGCATGAGCCAAGATCCTTGGAATTAACTCCCTAGATCTCCAAGTGATTAAACATTTTGCTAGTGGATCCCCACCTTGGTTAAAACTTCATGCTCTACAAGATAACTAAAGTGTTCGTTAACATTTCAGAATTTACGATCTTTCTCAAGACTTTCCGAGTATTAAGTAACTGTCCTAAATGGCCCATTTCGATGTTTACAAGAACCTCATCCTGCTATTCAAGGAAAAAACACAGCGAAAGAACAGAGAGAGAGAGATCAACAACCCTGCTCGCGGGACGGCAGAGTGTTGGGCGATCGGTGTGTTAATGCAGCGCAAAGCCACTGCACGATAAGGCGACGGATTGAAAAACAGGGCCCATAATTCTTCATTAGCCCCTTCTCTTATCAGTGTCTCAGGGGGATAGGGGACCTTCCACCCGGCAGAATCTGAGGATTGACAGGGCGGAGCCTTAATGACAAACGTGAAGGGGACACGCAATAAAAGTGTCAGCCTAATGCATCGCTTGACGTTTTGGGGACAACGGCTGCATGTTTCTTCACCTCTCTCTCTCATGTCATCCACCTTCAATATACTGTCTGCCTTATGCCATTTTTTTTTTTGTCATTGATGTCCTTCTGTTGTAGAAATTATAACCTTGATGCATACTGTCTCAAATATATATACATATATATATTCATGCAGATTTATGGTTTCTGTAACAGACATAGAAAAGACAGAAGGTAAATGTATTTTAAGTATCATAAAACAATCATGATTGATGTAAATTAGATATTTTTCCTTTGCTATGTTATTGCTTAATTTCTATATTTAAAAAAATATACTATTAATTCTGTTGTAAAAATTATAATCTTGATGTAATAATACATCAAGATGATAATCTGTTTCAAATATACATACATACATATATTTGCATTACAAATATACATACATACATATATTTGCATTACAAATATACATACATACATATTTGCATTACAAATATACATACATACAAATATACAAATATACATACATACATATATTTGCATTACAAATATACATACATACATATATTTGAATCAGTATACATTAAAATATATACTATACATAAACATAGTTTGACTTTCAAGTATATTTGTCTAACTATCAATACAGAAGAATTCTCCTTAAATACTTTTAGCATAAATTTCAAAATATAATAATAATAGTATTTTAATAAAAAGCAATTGTAACATGCTTGTTAGAATTTCTTTTATCTGTGAAGGACATTTTTGTCAAATTAATTGCCAATTGACAATTTGTCAATTGAATTTCGATCAAAGGAATAAATTGCCATAACATAAACTGATTCATGCGTAGAAATGGTTTTTGTAACACACAATAAAAAAAAAAAAAAGGTAAACGTATTTTGACTATCATAAAACAATTACGACTGATGTAAAGAGATTTTTTTTTTTATTTTGTTATGTTACGGTTTTTATTTCTATAGTTAGAAAATGTACTATCAACAATATTGTAAATAATAAAAACACAGAATAATGTTTGTCCCTCTTTTTTCAATACCTGAAGAGCGCAATAGATCGATGCAATTATAAGTAATTTTTAAAACTCATTTTCTTTTCGTTATGTATTCGTGAAAATTATATCAAATATTTATTGTAAATTATAAAATGCTGTCCTTCAATACTGTCTGCTTTATACAATTTTTTTCTCAATGGTGTAATTCTGTTGTAGGAATTATAACCTTGAGCATACTGTTTCAAATACAAATGCAGTTTGATTTTCAAATATATTTGTCTAATTTCATATTTTGGCACTATCAATACAGAATAAGTCTTTGAAAACAATACTTTTATCATACATTTTTAAAATAACATAATAATAATAATAGCATTTCAATAAGATAATTGTAACATATTTATTAAAATTTCTGTTATCGGCTGTGAAACATAATTTTGCCATTGAATTTCTGTAAAAGGAATAAATTACCATAAAGTAAAAGGATTCATATGGTAGGTTGGTTTTTGGTTGGTTTGGTTTTGTAACAGACATAGAAAAGATAGAAGGTAAAAGCAATATTGTAAATAATAAAATCGCAGAAAAATGTTAGCTCCTTCCTTTTTTGTTTTTAATTTCTGAAGAACATAATAGAACGATATAATTATAATTAATTTTTAAAACTTTGTTTCTCTTCATAATGTTTTCGAAAATTGTATCAAACCTTTTATTTTAAATTTTTAAAGACTTAGTTAAATAATTGAACTTCTAAACGTAGGAAGTTCAATTCTAATCGCAGTAAACTAAAAGAAACTTCAATTGTTTTTGAGTGGATGAACACATAATCTGTTGGCGGAAAATTTACCAAAAGAGGAGCCTTTAATGAATTGGAAAAAAAGGAAAAGAATATTTGAACTTTTCAGATGTCATTCTTGGGATAAAATAGTATGGGGAAAAGTTGACAGATCTAAGTGGTTATGCTACGGTAAAGGGATTAAAAAATTTCACAGGTTCATTAGCCTATGAGAAATTTAAAAGCGTACTGTATTTAAAAAAAAATCTATATTTGATCATTTTTTTTTTCATATAACAGCAATCATGCAATTAGTAAAGTACAAATAATTAACAGTAGGATAAATTAAATAAATTCCTTTATAATTATTTATGCAAGTGGTTTTGTCCTCACAAGATATATATGTCAATTAATTTATAAGTTGGAGTATAACGGGAATTGATTTTCTAGTTTCATAATAATATGAGAAGGTGCTGTCAGTGAAGTAAGTTGTTTATTAAAGTCATTTTATTTCCAGAGTTGAAGAAATTTTCAGAGGATGAGCGGTTTTAAATGATAACAATGGCTCTTGCATGTAAGTGAACGAATTCTTTAATATAGTAAGAAGTACTTATTCATCAAGGTAGTTGAAATATACAAATTACAGTTTCTTGACTTAACATGATTGCATTTAACTTAAAAGTCTACACGATGAATATGAATACTACCAGTACTAGCTTTACTAGCAAATACCAGTACTAGCTTTTTTTTTCTCTTGCAAAATGATCATGTTGTTAATTCATTCCTTATCAGTTCTCTTTTAGTTTTTGAATACATATGCTGTATTCTTTAAGCACATATATATATATATATGTAATAACTATAAATACAAGTTTTTTTTTTTTGTTATAAATTTCCAAATGAGTACTTTTTATTTAAATGATTCTTTAAATGCCTACCGTACTTTTCTTTATATGTATAGAATATATATATATATATATATATATATATATATATATATATATATATATATATATATATATATATATATATATATATATATATATATATATATTACGTATAGAATCAAACTTCAAATCCTCTAGAGAAAACACTCTGTAGCTCTCAGTGACCAGTATCTCTCGCAAAGTGTGCAGGGGGTCCAAATCCTATGGGCGTAGGTGTCAATGCGCAAATGATGCGTGATTTCAGGGGTGGAGGAAGCTGATGGGGGTGTAGATAGTGAGTCAATGCCGCGTTAATCCCTTGTGAGCGGAGCGCTGCCCCCTGCACGTGGTGCTAAACACCCTTCTCACCTCACTCTCCAATCCACCTCTCCATCGGAAGACGTTACATTAGACCCTGCTTGCCACCATGATCGGTAAGTAGTTCACCTATAAATTTGAGAGTGATCGCTGCGGTAAACTAATCTATATGAAATCTATGTCAAATCTATATGAAATAATGCAGAAGAAATTTGAAATAATGTAGAATTAAATGTTTATCATGATAAGGCATTCTTGCGTATATCTTTATATGAGTTTAAATATTCCAAGTAATATGTATAAATGAAGCTTGAAGAATTGAATATGGTTATATAGAAAACTTGAATAAAAAAGGTCAAATATATTCTATGATATATTTGCATAAAATACATAAAATATAATCTATAGACTTCTATGAAACTGGTTATAATTTTAATTCATTGGTATTATTATATTTCACAGCAAAATATTTCTAGTTTGTATGTTTACGGATATATGTATATATAGATAGACAGATAGATAGACAGATAGATAGATAGATAGAAATATTTGTTAAAGTTATCATTCATTGCAAGCAGTTAATTATATCAATAATTTTGATATTTAGTAATGGAAGTATCTGATATTTGATACAAAATGTAATAATAGTAAATATTATTAATTCTATTATTAATTATTTAAATTTAATTCTGAAATATATCCACAAGAAAGTTTTTTTTCAAATGTAGAAGCAACCTAGAATGTTTTCTAAAAGACTCTTCAATTTGTTTAAGGAAAAAAATAAAAGAAATTGTAAAAGAAAGCATAAAAAAATTTATAAATTCCATCTAATCACTCTTTATAAACTTTAATTTTTAATAATCTTCAAATACGTTATTAGGTAAAAAATATTCGGAATTCTTAAGCCTTTTATTTGAAATGAAATGAAAGACATAACATAATTTTTCTCTTATATACAACATTGGTATATATTAATAATTATTATTTAATTTATTTTTAAAATTATTATTTTAATTAATTTAATTATTTTTATTTAAAAAGCAATGAGTTTTTAAATAATTACTTTAAAATTTTATTGGTGATAATTATAACTTAAAAGTGGAGAAATCTATTTTCACATTTAAAAAAACTGAATAATAAATATTTATTCAATCTGTAATTATAACTTGGGAAAATAATTGTTGAAGATAAATCTTCATTTATTGTTTTTGTAATAATGCTTTGTTAAGAAATTAACTTTATTTATAAATTAATTAGTGTATACATAAAATAGAGTATTATTAATTATTATTTCAAATATGGCAACACGTATGGAAATAAATAAATTTCAATGATAGTTATTATATCATAAACAAACTACTATAAAAAGAATAAATGTTTATAATAAATGCTAGGAAATAAAAAAATAAAAATGAAATCATAAAATTATAAAATTATAATGGTGTTTTTAGTATCTGAATAAGAAAAAAGAGCTTCAATATGCAAAAATAATATTTACTATATTACGGATTTTATTATTTTAATTTTGAATAAAAGGTACGTACGATTGTGAAAAGTTGAATTTTTATAAATATATTTGCATTGAATAAAAAAATATTACAATATTAAGCAATTTAAATTAAAAGTTTCTATTCAGTTCATACCACGAAAAAAATAATTTAATTTGTATCATCAATTAAATAATTTTATTTTTTTAAGATAAAATAGATAAATTTTTTTACATACAATAAATGCTTTTGTGTACATTATCTTGCATTCTATCATGACACTCATTTTAACGAATAATACACATTTTGAAAAATGAAAACAATATCGCATCCATCTCACAATCTTATTTGCGATATAAACATGAAGTAAGGCCTAGTTTTGGGATATTTCTCTGTCACTACAACAAATCCTACAATAAAGAATACTACACATCAAGAAAAATGAAAACTATATCGCATCCATCTCACAATCTTATTTTTGCGATATAAACATGAAAGTAAGACCTAGTTTTGGGATATTTCTCTATCACTACAACAAATCCTGACAAATCAGTAGATAACAGGACAAAGCAACAACACATTATTATGTCCAAAGAGCTCTCACAAAAATTCATCACCTGCCTAGCTACATTCATGCTGGATTGCAGTCGAGATTTCAAAACAAATGGCGAGGTTAACTGTATCGCATAAGACACAGATCAGAGAATAAAATTCCAATGTACAGATGGACAAGATAAGTCAAAATATCTCGCACATCACGACACGTGCTTTTTCGGCCCACAAAGATAAAACTGTCTTCGAGGACATCCTTAGCCACATTAGGATCTCCACTCCCGTCTGACACGACAAAATGCAGATAGTGATCCTGAGCTAAAAATTTAGGAAAGTCCTCTAAATCCGTCTGTGAAACATCAGGTTTTTGACAAATGCTGGACCTTACAAAGAACTAGAATGCACGTCGTGCTCCCAGTTGACAAATAGACTCATTTATAGATACTCGGGGCGTTTGTCACAGATGTATGGCTCCAGCTTAAAAAAGAGATTTGTACACCCAGATAACAATGTACATTACCATTAGTTTTGTCTTGTGGAAATGGATGACCCTATAGAGATATAATGGGGAAAACACAATTATATTATTGAAACATAACAAATAGACACGGAATATATATCTTTAAGGTGACTTTTTAACTGAAAATGAACAACGACAATAAGATAGTAAACGTTATATCAGTTGGAAATATTGGACAATGGCATCTATATATGGCAGCTTATTTACGATGAATAGATTATAAATGAACTAATTACTTTTACTAAAATCAGATTCAAAAAATATCTAATAAATTCACAGAAATATATATATAAATTAGTATCATCTGTCGACAGTTGTTGCATATTTTAGTTACAAAAATTTTTTCACAATATTTTCTACAAGTTGGTGATTTTATAAAACGCATTCAAAGTTAGAAATTCTTCCTTATAAGATAATTTAATATCATGCTCTTTATTTAATATTAACAATTTAATAGAATTTTTTGCATGAGTGAAATAATGAAGTAAATAGATTTTATATATGTTTGTGATGTGGATTATATCATTTCGGTGGATCAATGTTATTCTCTAAAATAGGGGAATAAGGGACAGAATTTTACAGCTGATTTTTTTATTAGTTATCAAATGAAAAACTTGAGCGTATCAAACATGTGATAATTTTAAATTTTTAATTATGTTAAATAGGCTAACCTAATCTAGTATAAACATAGAAATTATGCTTTTTCATATAAATAGAAATATATGAAACAAAGCACAAAAAAAAAAGCATAATTAAAGAAATATGCTTTCCTAAACTTTTTGTTTCTCATATTATAGTTTTTGGTTTATTTTTGTCTCTAGTTAAGAATAATTTTGATGATAATGATTAGCTTATATTAATTTTTGGTCGATCATTTTTTTTTTTTTCATATTTTTTAAAGATATCTGTTATTTTATTTTCTAGTCGAAAATAATGTAATAATTTTTTTAATTTTGCATCTTAAATCCAATCAATTGATATAACTAAAGATTACTTTTAATGATTCTATCTTAACTCGTGTTGTTTAGGAAATCTCAAGCAATTTTTCGCTTTAACTCCAATAGCAAACTTTGTCAGTGACAATAAAACCCCTCCTTTTCTATCATTTATCACAAAAGAACTGCGAAACTTTTAAGTCAAGTGATACATTAAAAGTGGATCCCAACTACTTCATTCTTCTTTCCTCCGATGAGTGTTTACCTCCACAAATAAAGTCAAAGCACCAACAAGCTTCGTGTCAGAAAAGCAATTAAAAGCACCACTACAAATGGCGAAAAGATATCTATTTAGCTCCTATTATATTCCTAAGGAAGGGGAAAAAAAGTTGCCACTTTTCCTTTGTTTCTTCGACACCATAGAGTGCCTTAGCCCAGATTCAAGTGAAGTATATTAATGATGCGTGACGCAATGCGCCCCTAAACAAAGTGGGCCCGACAGAGAGGGCCTTTGTAATGAGTTGGACGGGGCCCATCGACATGTGTTGTCGGCTGACAAAGACAATCGGCCTCTCATTTGGAACCACCGACACTCCACCGACAAAGCGTGCATTTTCTTGCTTTTGTTTGCTTTTTTGTGCACTCTCCCCATATCCTTCTGAACTTTCACCCGTTGAGGAGCGAAACGAGACATCTGCGGCCATCATGTTCTTGACGCCTCGGATTCGACCACCGTGCCAGTTTTTGTGAATAATCCTTTTGTCATCCGTTCTACCAGCCGATCTCTTTTAGCTTAAATGGAATCATGTTGCGATTCGGGTGTGAAATATCGTTGTATGGAGTGTGGACGGAAAAGCGATTACTCACCCGGTGACAAACTAAATAAAAGTTTGTGTATTGCAACAAGTTACCATCATTGTTTTCAATTTTTTGAAGAGGAAAAAAAATGGAGATTGCCTTCTTATCCGTTTATGAAGAAACTACCCTTTCATGTGCTTTGTTTTTAGTATAAATATTAGATAATACTGCTAATGTTTCCACTTTTATAGATATAGGAATAATTGTTAAGTTATGATTAAGGTTATTATTATCATTATTAAGAATATTATGATTATTATTATTATATTATTATGATTATTATTATCATATTATTATGATTAAGGTTATTATTATGATTATGATTACTTTTATCATAACTTTTTGTAATAAATTCTTTGCTTTGTTGTGCAAAATATTTTTGTTTTGTCAACATATTTAAGTATACAGTGAACTAACTGGAAGATTTGGTTTTCTGCTCTACGGTCCTTTTGTGCACACCATGGCTTAACAGACTGAGCCAAAAAAAAAAAAAAAAAAAGTACCGTAGAGCAACAAACCTGACTGCTGATTGTTAATTGTTCGTTTATTACGCATTGCAAATAAATGCCGTAGTTTTTCTTAATAAAAGGTACTATAACATCAAAATTAAAGAAAGGGATTTTTACGTTATAGAGTTATATTGTTACCTATTCACACTTGGTTTTACTGAGTACATTGTTTTTACAAGCATGTTTATCATATATATATTCTTCTTCATTGGCTCAACAGTCTCATTGTGTGCCAAGACTGTCTGCATACTGGCAGATTTCGAGACAAGGGGTGTTTCCTTTTTACAGGGTAGAGTCGTCAGCCCTACGTCTAGAATTTTACAGTCATATTAGACCAGGACCTACAGTTTAGAGTGGATTTTGAACCACTAAAAACATCGCTGGTATCGCCAGAATTCGAACCCTGTGGCACCGAGCGCTAGTCACTCGGTCATCAAGACCCATGTATTTTTCTAGATCCCTCAGTATACATTTTAAATAAAAATAAAAATAAAAATAAATATTTTTTGTTGTACCAACAACTGAAATGAATACAACGAATTATTTGAATATTATATTGTTTCATTAAGCAATAACGACTCAATCAAACGAATTTCTGTTTCGAATCATAGAAATTTTTCCAACTATAAATGAAATTATGCTTTAAACTATGCTAGGCAGTGAGTTATATATAATTAAACGGTTTATTATAATGCCAACATTTTACGATGTACCCAATAAAATTCTAATGCATATTTGCTGTACCTGTGAAGTTTTTTCCCATAAACTTGAACAAAATTCTAATGAAACGAACTCGACGCACTTCAAATTAAAGCACTATCAACTATAAAGCACTATCACACTTTCCCCTTACATCATTAACGAGTATCCCTAACCTGATCTCTGTTCGAAGTTTTTTTTTTTCATTCTTTTAGCCGGGATTGACTGCAAATAGAGCATAAATATTTTTATTAAAAAAAAAAAGTGTTTCAATAATAAAAATGTTTCAACCATAAATGAAATTAATCATTAAAATATGCCAGACAGTGAGCTATATACAATTAAGCGATTATTTATTATAATGCCAACACTTTGCGATGAATCGATAAAATTCTAATGCATATTTACTTCACTGGCGAAGCCGACGCAAACTAAAACAAAATTCTACTGGAAAGACCTCGAAGTACTTCAAATTACTCAGCAGTAAAGTATTTTCACACTATCCTCCTTATATCATTAATTTCCATAGTTCCTTATCCTGATCTCTGTTCGAACGATTATTTATTATAAAGCCAACACTTTGCCTTGAACCCAATAAAATTCTAATGCATATTTACTGCACTAAGTTTTTTTTTCCCATAAACTAAAACAAAATGCTATTGAAATCGACGTACTTCAAATTGCTCAAAAATAAAGCCCTATCACAGTTTCTCCTTACATCATTAACGAGTGTCCACAAGTTTCATATCCCGATCTCTGTTCCAAGTTATTCTGTTAGCCGGGATTGATTACAAATAGAGCTTAAATATCTATAAAAAAAAAAAAAGGGAGACATTCTGAAGTGCCACCATCTCTATAATAAATATTATCAAATTAAAAGCGGAACCCATTTCTTCTTTAAAAAGAATAAACATTTTTTTTTGTAAAAAAAAAAAAAAAAGAAAGAATTTTAGGTTGTACCAACAAACCAATTGTTTTATTAATTGAATATTTTATTATTTTATTAAGCAATAGTAGCTCAATCAAAATAATTTTCTATGTTTTGAATTATAAGAATTATTCCAACCATAAATGAAATTATGCATTAAAATAGTGAGTTACTCTTGTATATAATTGAACGATAATTTATTATAATACCCACTTTGCGATGTATCTAATAAAATTCTAATACATATTTACTGCACTATCGAAGTTTTCCCCACCCTCAAAAAAATTCTATTGAAACGAACTCGACGCACTTCAAATTACTCAACAATGAAGCACTATCACACTTTCCTCCTTACATCATTAACGAGTGTTCATATCCTGATCTCTGTTCGAAGTTATTCTTTTTTTCATTCTTTTAGTCGGGATTGACTGCAAATAGAGCATAAATATCTATATTAAAAAATGCGACGTTCTGAAGTGCCACCATCTCCATAATAAATATTATCAAATTAAAAGCGGAACCCCTTTCCTCTGCGGGGAAAACAAAACCACACAGAGGTGCAGTTACCATTGACCTCGTGTCAGCGAGCGACTCTTCTAATGAGGGCGACAGACTTCTTTCACGCGACTTGGGACACCCCCTCTCCCCTTCCCTCAACCGTGGGAGTAAATATTGCGTAGAAGGGGGGCAGCATAAAAAGGCTGACTGTCGCCAACGATTAGCGCCGTGCGCGGAAGTGTGTGCGTCGGTATATTAAAGCATAAAAAAAAAACCATCTTGAAAATAATAAGACAGAGAGGGACTTCGATGACACCACTGATGAAACCCGAAGAAAAAGCTCAAAAAAAAGATGGAACGAAATAAAAAAAAAGAAGATGATACAGAAGAACGTATACGTGGGTGGAAGTCAAGTCCCCATTTACACTGTTTATATGAGTGAGGAATTGAATACTGGTTGTGTCCTACGTCGTGTAAACAACATGGACCGAGGCTCGAATTTCTCGTGTGGAGAAATGTGATTTTGAAGAATTCTTGACTGGCTAGTTAGTGGTGACATGTTTTAAATGCAGTTTTGTTTTTGAGACCTGTTTGCTGTCAACTTCCTTTAGGATTATAAATAAGATATTTTTCCTTTTCTCTTTTTTTTTTTTAATGTGTTTGTCAAGTGTCTGGCACTGAAGGTTAAATTCTTCACATTAACATTTACTAATTGATGCTATTTATTTTAGAAAATATTTTAATTGATAGTTGTTATAAATTTGCTAATCCTTTATTGTAATTCAGTATCGCTAGTAAATATTTTAATAGTAAATAATGATTTAAGAGTAATAATAATTACGAGTTTAAATTAATAATAATTTATTTAATAATGTACGTGGAAACTTACTGACAAAAATTGAAATTTAATTATGTGAGAGTAATAGTAATTATATAACTTTTAAAAATTTTTAAGCTGTATTTTCCATTTTGAAATAAATAATCAGATGTAAAAATCATTATTGTTTGATTTCGTAGTAGCGATAAGCATCAAAATAATTTTTTTATATTGCATATATATTACAAAAATAAAACAATAGTATTAAACTTTATGTGAGCCTGAATGGCCGAGTGACTAGCGTTCTGGCGTTCGGTGCCACAAGTACCAGCGGTGCCATGGGTGTTTGTAGTGGTTTGGAATCCACTTTAAACCCTCTATCTAATATGATCGTAGCAATTGTCTTGAGGGTTAGTTAGACTTTAGTCCTCGTGGTTCCTTGCTAAAGTGAAGCTGCATATTACCTTTAGTCATAGCCCAGTCGCTTGTGAAGAGTTTACTGGATCTGGTGCGGGCTTTTCTGCACCCGAGGGATTACTAACAACAACAAACATTATATGCCTATGATACGAAAAAATGGCGTGAAGAATTCCTCCTGTTGAAATATTTATTTTCTGCAGAGAAATATGTTAAACCTTAACACTTTGATACGATACGATAACTAATTAATTAAAATTTTTGAATCTTAATATAAATAAAAACAATAATCATTGATTTTTTACGCTGTTCTGCAATGTTAATACTAATTTTATAGGATAATAATAAATAATAATTTATCATTAACAGCGCGAGGTCCTTATAAAATTAATGGATGGATCATTAGATCATTAATAAGAATAATTATTAATTAATTCTAAGTCATTATCAACGACTATAATCTAAAGATCTTAAGAATTTTTCGTTCATTTATTAAAACTATTTTAGAAGCAAGATAATTCTGACTCACAATTATTTCTTCGAATACATAGAAAAATACAACTTGGACCGAAATACAACTTGAGATTATTATAAATTTTGTGATTAATATGCTTGTGAATTATTTCATTTATATTTCATTATATCACACGAATGCTATATTGATAGCTTATAAATAAAAATAATAATTTCAAGTGCTTCATTTAATTAATTGGATATTTAATTATTTATAATTTATTGAATTATACATATTACATTTATTATACTATTATGTTATATCAGAAATGAAATGAACTCATTCAGACAGAAATTTTCTTTGCACTGCTGCAAT
Source organism: Caerostris extrusa (assembly GCA_021605095.1). Classification (NCBI taxonomy): domain Eukaryota; kingdom Metazoa; phylum Arthropoda; class Arachnida; order Araneae; family Araneidae; genus Caerostris; species Caerostris extrusa. The sequence continues at coordinate 161,560 of BPLR01002072.1, forward strand.
AATCAACTAAAAAAGTCTTGATATTAAAAAGTACAATGGTTGATGGTTTAGTTTCCAAATTTATTTCATTAAACATTTATCATTATTTCTTTCTTTGAAATTGATACATATCTCAATTTAACTCAGTTCTTCAAATGGCGATTTTATCATTCACCAAATTGGTAAATAATATGCAGCAAAATTATCACAAGTCGTGTCTTAGTCAAATGCTTATATATTAGTTTATTCAAAATGTTAAATTTTGGTTAAAATATCAAATCTCGGTTATCACAACATACAGTTTTGTATAGTTTATATGTTTATATACAACAACGTTTTGAAAAAAAAAAAAAAAAAATGCTGTTCGTAAAACTTAAAAAAAAAAGAGAGAGAGAGATAAATATCACAGATATAAAAATAACTTTTGTGTAGCTATACCTTTTCAGAACTCAAATTACGTCATGATTACTAATTGTTGTTCATAATAAAGATCTTTACTAATTATACTGACACGGAGGGATTAATATATAAGGTTAACAACATTATTCCAATATAAATTTTAACTAAAGCATCCCTTAGGAACGGAAAAGCTAAATTAAAGCGAAGGAAACCACTTTCAGAAAATACTAATGAGATTTATGTAATTGTGATTTTTTACTGACAATAGTTTGTAGTTAGCAAGCGTATGCTCGCTCAGAGCGCGTACTCGGCGACTGGTCTAGAAATTATAGATAATGGCAGAAAAATTAAAACGGTTTTGGCCCTTGGTACTTACTGGAGTAAACAGGCCCTAAGGCTGGAAAGTTTGGAGACCCCTGACCAAGACATAGGAAAAATTAGAAGAACAACGAATAAATAAATAAAATATTGCCCGCATATATGGTGTGGAGTGTTAATAGTAAATTACGAAAAAAAGTTCATACAAACTTCATACATTAATTACATACTGATTCTTTAAATTTTTCTCTTATGTAGAAAATTAAGCTTAAATAAATTTCGTCGTTACATCTCGGAAGAAATTTCAATTTTGATAAGGCAAGGTCGTTTTAGGGGTCTGATGACCAAGTGACTAGCGCTCTAGCACTCGGTGCTACAGGTTTCGGTTTCGAGTCCCAACGGTGCCATGAATGTTTGTAGTGGTTCGAAATCCACTTTAAACCTTTGATCCCCGTTTATTATGGCTGTAGAGCGTTGGGCGTAGGGTTGACAACTCTACCCCAAAAAAAACATTTCCGTCTCGAAATCTGCCATCAAGCAAAGGTTTTGGTCCACCATAGGACTTTTGAGCCACTGATGATAATGATGATGAACGTTATTTTAAAGTTATAATATTTACTAAAGATAATTACTAAATGGAATAAAGTATTATCGTGACATAGATCAAATTTTTTTTGATTTTATGTTTGAAGAATCTTATAGTAAATAATTGTCCAAAGAGATTTATTATTAATTTGTTTTCAGTTTGTGTAATTTTTATTCAAAATGTCTGAATGTAAATATATATGTATCCGTGTCTATGAAGAGGGTAGAAAAACTATAACGTTCAAAAGCTTTAAGTATAATTCATCAAACCTTTTTTGTAAGATGAAACAAATTCACATAGAATCTTATAGTAAATAGTTGCTCAATAGAGATTTATTATTAGTTTGTTTTCAATTAAAGTTTTTATGTAAAGAGTCTAAATGTATATATATATATGTATCCGTGCCTTTTAAGGGGGTACAAAAAATATAACGTTTGAAAGCTTTAACTGTAATTCATCAAACCTTGTTTGGAAGATGAGACAAATTCACATGATCCGGAAAACACCCATTAAATTTGATTGACATCCGTTGAGCCGCGAATCGGGCATGGACGCTTTGTCAGAATCGGGTGCTCTATCAGATTTCACTTAAATTCCAGATTGGGGTGCTCTATCAGATTTCAAAAGTTCTGATGACGAGGAGGACCCAAGACTTCTTCGTGTCGTCGGACACGAGAAGACGTCGCCGTCACAAGAACTAACGAGATCTGCTTTTTGGACGAGAGCAACGCTCATGTGGTACGATACGCGTGAGAAGAACCGTTACTTCCTTCATCCCCAGATGATTAACTCAATGAAACCGAGTCGTTTATCTGCAACATGTTGCTGCTGTTGGACAAGAAGGTAATACTTGTCAACCCTTTTTTTTTGTAACGTTATTCTGCAAGAGTTGTGTAGGGTGATGTTGCGTTGCCTAGCTAGAAAAAAAGTTGCTTTTTTTTTTGTATGAAAGGATGAGTTTCATTCGTGTGTTAATTCTACAAAAAGAAGGGAGGTTTTTTCATTATGGAAGTAATAGGATAAACTTTAAATCATGCGCGTTTCGGATGTTGGAAGGCTCATTAAATTGCTAAAGGAATTAATCACTCTGAAATGTTTATTGCTGACAAGTTTTGCGTGTTGTTTAGATAAACATATTGCTCTAAGGAAATTTAAATAACCTTTAATGCATACTTTTAGTAGGAGTTTTAAATGTTCTAAATGAATATACATATATGTATATTGTATTGTCAATCTGAATGTTATATCTGAAATAAAGTTAATGTTTTTAATCTTATAATTTTTTGTGCTTTAGTACAAATACAATATACGTAAGTGATTGAGTTTTTATGAACTGAAATACGTTATATTGTACTTAAAAATTTTTTAACTGTATAATTTTTTTTCTTATTATTTTTAATAATTATATATAGAAATTATAACTGATTATTTTTAGTTATTAGTTAGTATTAGAAATGCTACTAAAGTAAATTTCACTGATGTACGAACTAAATATGTATTATCTGTAGTAAATATAAAATTATATATTTATACCAATCTTCACATTCCTGTTTACTTCTATTGCAAAAAATAAACATATTTTTCGAATTGTTTGAAAAACTTTTAATTACAAAGTTTTTATTTGAATTTATTTCATTATTTCTGACTTAGATGCATCATCCATGGTTCATAGTAACCTAATATGATTACTCCATGGCATGAAATGTACTTTAGACACGATGCATCAGGATTCTCATTATTTATCAGGATTACCTAAAACGAGTCGAAAAAAAAAAAAAGATTCACTTTAAAAATTATTTTTTGCGCACAATATATTGAAAGCTTTAAGAATGATATTTTCTAATATCAAACACTTGACCTAAAGTTATTCACTATGGATATGACAGATATGTAAAGGATTTAACATTAACGGCACTGTGAAAGTCTGTCTCACTACATTGTTGTTATTCAGTTTGAAACGAACATTGATAAGACATTACCTATGGGTTCACACCCTGTTTCTCAAATCCAAGAAAGACATTTCTGTTCACATAATTATTATAATATTATTATTATTTATTCACATAATTATTACTAAGTCCGCAGCGTAGGTACTTGAACTTTCAGTTCAGCTCGTGAGTCAAGTTTCAAAATGGAACTCCTTCAATGCGACCGGCCTGATGTCAAATTGGCTAGCGCTCTGGTCTTTGGTACCACAAGCTTCAGGTTCGAATCCTGGCTGTGGCATAGATGCTTTTTAGTGGTTCGAATCCACGTTAAACGGTATGTCCCAGTTTAATTAGCCTAAAGTGTGCAAAAAATGACCTAAGAGCGACAAACCAAACCAAATCTTCATTGAGAAGTTCAAAAGTACTAAACACCAAACCCATACACACTCGAGTGTGGTGGTAAGTATGGTATTACATCAGGAAGAAAGTGTAGAAAAATTAATTTCCTTTAAAACAGCAATTTCTTTTATGCTAGTGAGATACTAAGTTTAAAATCCATGTTTTCTAAATACTAATTTATTATGTTATAAACGATCTCTTAGAGAGATGCTTCTTATGCAAAATTGTCTAAACGCACACTATAATAAACCGAATCAGTTAAACTAGTCCCATACCAAACTCAGTAAATAGCTTTTATCACCACATAAAACGTTTGGAAAGAAATTCTCAAACTATGATGACTACTATTATGTAAGTACTTCTTATCATTTACTAACGAGCCTGTTTGATTTACAAATTTCTTGCCAATAACAAAACGTTTGTTCTTTTCTTGTCTATTCACTGACATGCATTTGATTGAAAAACTATCAATAGGTTAAATAGATGATATGCAGCTTGTACTATTAAACGATTCAGCCTTTAAAGTACACAAATGATAACCCTTTTCCTATTCTACTAATGCTTTTATTTTTTAAAACAAGCAGGTGGCTATCTGGGTTCAAAGTTCGAAACATCAATCGATCGCTTCATTATGTTAAGTCAAATACAACATTTAGAAGAGGGTGCAAGATACTTCTTTTTATCTTCAAGTTATCTCACAGCCTACACATAGGCCGTCATCATCATCAGGCCGTCCATCACATAGCTGATTTGAACAACAACAGCAACAAAAAAAAAAAGTCGAATGCCATCAGCTGTAGCAGTTACTTTATCTGGACTTTTCTTTCGTCCATTAGCCTGATAGGACAGAGTTGTTACTTGGGTAACGAAACAAATATTAGCAGAGGAAACCGCCTCCGCTATTTCTACTATCTATCAGAAGATACTTCTGTCTGTCATCAGAGTGTCCCGCGAGTTTACTGATATATGTTGAATCGAATCATTTTAAGGCAGAAATGATTGCCCTTTTTTTAGGCTTTTCTCCACCCTCTCTAGAATGTGATTAGTTTGGTAATTGAGAGATTGGGGCATTCTGTTTGCTTTTTCACGTATTTTATCGGAGTGTTATGTGAATGTTCCTAGAATTCGGCTTAGAACTCGGAAGACATTTATTGACATCTAAAATGCCGGCTTGCAAGTGATGAAACATTATCACAACATTTCTCGGTAAGCCCATTCACTTGATTGGTTCATTTACTTGACTGATAAGCTTAATTAGTTTTGATGAAGGAAGGTTGTAAAAATGTCGTCGATTTTTATTAAATGCCTTCTGATTGGGTGGCTGTAAAGGGCGTGTTGTTTTTTTTCAAATCTGACTTGATATGTTGAGATAGCCTTTCGAAAGATGAGCAAAAAAATCAATTTAAACTTTGCACGAATAGAAAAATTACTTATATGTAAATAAGGCATACAAATGTGATGTATTTTAAGAACTTTCAAGATATATTGATTTTAAAGGCTCCTCCTCTTTTTATTAATATCTTGCCTTATAAGTAGAGGAGTAACAGGTTTCGACCCACATTACCAATAATGAAAGTAGAATTTGTTGTTTTGCATGGTGCATTATCATAACTCCAATTTAATTAACTTTTTTTATAACATGATTCAGCAGGAACACTGACAATCATATTTTCAGAATTTCTAGCAATGAAGTATTATAGCCATTACAATATTTAGGAGAATTTTCTCTTTTTATTTAGAATCAAGGTTTGCACTGTATATATCTTGTCTTATGAATAGATGAGTAATAAGTTTCGGCCCAGATTACCAATAATGATCGTAGAATTTGTTGTTTTGCAGGATGTATTGTCATAACTCCAATTTATTTAATTTGGCCCAGATTACCAATAATGACTCAGGATTTATTTATTTATTTTTTTATACAAAGATTCAGCAGGATCATCAACAATATATATTTTTCTGGCCATGAAGCATTATAGCCATTTTAATACTCAGAAGAACTTCTTTTTATTTAGAATCAAGATTTACAATATGTATAACTTTCAGTCATTGGTTTTAAAATGCTGTTCCATATTAATATCTATACAAAATTTTAGATGTTGTGTTTATTGTTTGATAGAATTTTATACCACGCTCTTATTAGTTCATTTATCTTTTCTTGCATTTTTTAATTCGGTCGGATGATTTGGATTTTTATATTTTCAATTTGGCAACTCAAATCAAATTTATCTTAAAACCTAATTTTTTAACTAATAAACATTCTCAAGCATTTAAATAAATGAAAATAATTGTTTTAATTTTGTGATGGGGGATTTTATCTACGAGGAAAAAAAACGTAAGAACTATTTTTTTGGGCTGGGCATTAGAGAATCATACATATTGTTGCGATTAATATAAATTTAACTTGGCATAAATAGTTAAATTCATATAAATTAGAAAAATAATTAAGAAAAGAAATTTTGTCATGCCCAATATGGTATATTCATTTACAAAAATATTTTATATTAAGACAAATTGTTGTTATGAATAAACCTCATGAGTAGTTTACTCATGGATGGAGGAAAGGAGGCAGCTTCTGCTATAATGAAGTATCCATAGGTAGAAATCTGACTTGGCTCCAAGTCGCTGAAGTAGGAAGGCAGTGCCTTCTGTGAGGACTTTTAGAGAACTATCCGTAATTGCGTATTGTATGAGAAAACCCCGGAAAAATCCAACAGGTTGTATGACTAACGATACGCTGAACATCACAAACGCCATCGAGTCTGCTCTTTTTGGATCAGTGTTTACAACATAACCGCCAGTGGATCGAACCACAGCCTTAAAGCTCATCAGCGGCGCACGTTACTACTGAACCCCGAGTCGGGCTTTAATATAATAATTTAATGTTTATCAATGAAAGTAATAAAAACAAAATTCTTTCTTATAACTGTCATTTGTAATTCTAAAATTATAATTAAATGTAATAATTACACACAGAAATATCTACACTTCAGTAATTAATATTTTTGAAAATTAATATAATTAATTTATAAATAAATAAAAAATATTAATGTAATAAATATTTTTTTTAATAAGAGGCCAATAATATGTTAAGATATACTATTATGAGGTATATTAAGATATATGGTACTAAAAATTCGACTATAATATTTTTGTAATTGAATTTAGAAATGTAAGTTTTTCAAAAATTTGTCAAAAAGAGGTGAGTGGGCGGAGCACTAGGCCATGAGTGGGAAATGTGGAAACAAATATTTTTAAAATCTTAAATGAATTTAATAAAGTCAATCAATGTGTAATCAATGTAATTACTCTGAATATTCTAAAAAAAAAAAAAATGAGGGCCATTCTTATTTCATTTTTCAAAAGTTTACCTAGTGTTCGCACAACAGTAATTTCTTTTTTTTTTCCTTCTTAATTCTTATCTTTCACTCAAGAAGTGAATTTTGCTGCGTCCTAAAAATCGAGATTATTTCTAAAGCGACAAAGGAAAAGCGTGGGCAGCGATAAACGAACTTATCGAACATCGTCATTCACTCGAAATTCTTGTCGAATCTCAAACATCCTCAAAACTCCTTTGTTAGTTTTTATCTCCTGTTTCTACGCTATCTGAGTGCGATTGTACAGATTTTTTTCACCTTAGGTAAATATTCTTTTTATGCTTTTCAATTCAATATTTTGGTATAAATGGATGGATTTGTGGCCAAAGAATTGATTCGATTCTTACTTTGTTTTTGTAACAATCATGTATATTAATTACTATTAACAAATAGAGTAATTGGAAACTGATTGCGGAGTGAATAGCCTCTTTGGCGCTCGGTGCCGTATTTCGGGGGTCCGAGTCCGGGCGGTGCCCTGGATGTTTGTAGTAGATTGGAATCCACTGTAAACAGTATGTCCAAGTCTGATATAACTACTACTACTCCACACCACTTCACTGTGCCTAGAGCTAAGTTGCCGCTTTACAGTTTGGGAATGATGTGGGTTAGAAGTCTGAGTGGGTCTCTGTGACGCTCTACGGTCATATGAAACCGGGACCTACGGCTTAAAGGGGACTTCGAAGCACTACAAACATCCCTTGCACTGCCAGGATTCGAACCCCAAACTTGTGGTAACGAGGTGCCAGAGCGCTAGCCACTCGACCATCAGGCCCAAGGTCTAATATGACTGTGGAGCTTTGGGCGTAGGGCTGAAAACCTTATCCCGTAAAAGTAAATATCGCCTGTCTATGAATCCCAGTCTCTGAAATCTGATTGGCTAACCATGGGGCCATTGCGACAATGATGAAGAATATTGTAATTCCTTATTGCATTTTATTTTCGAGAATACTGGACACTTAACTGTTAGGTTATGGCCTATTAATAGGCAGAATTGTAGTTTAAATTTGGTGTTATGTAGGATACACCCCGAATGATCTTGATACATTTCGCCAACTAAAGGGAAAAGCGGTTGGTGTTTACCTGGAAAAATTTCAGAGATAACAGTCCAGAATTTTAATTGCATATTAATGAAAAACCAGAAAATTTAACCATATGATATTATTGACCATTAATAGTACAGAATTGGGATATAAATTTGTCGTTATTTAGGGTAAATCTCGTGCGATCTTGGTACTTCGCACTCAATAAACTGAAAAGCAGTTGGTGCTATCCTGGAAAAATTTCAGATGTAACCGCCCAAAAGAAGGGTCCGTTCAGTTTCAGATGTCATTTAATGTCATATAAAAAAAAAAAAAAAAACCCAAAAAATTAACTAACATATGATAATCTTTGATGCAATATCCATCGAATATACACACTTTTCAAAATAAAGACTGTAGTACAGGTCCATAGTGAAATTGAAATCTAATTCTCATGTGTGCTAACCAGCATACATTACAGCTGATATTTGAATAAAAATTAATTATGAATATGAATTATTAATAATGAGCATTGCCACTTCAAATAATGTTTTGATACTTTTCGAAGTTTTTAAATGAGTCATCGCTGGATTTTGATTTGTTATATTTATTATTGAGTTGTAGCAATATATCAGAAAATAATGGGAAAAGAGAATGAATGCATATATTTCGTTTTGTATTCTTGTAAGATATTTTAAATAAAAAAAAAATATTTTAACAATTAAAATCATGTTGCATATGTGATAAAAATAAATTATTTACTAAATATATGTAGATATATTTAATTTATTACAATGATATGCATCTGAAACCAAAAACTAATGTATATGTTTGTGTTCGTATTTCAACTTTAATAACACAAATTTATGAATAGTTAACTTAATCAGCATTAGTTCATTATGTTTTTGGTAGCATCATCTAATGTTTAACTAAAAAAAAAAAAGCTTAAAAAGAAAAAAGAAAACTGCGAGGAATTACTTAATACTGAAATAAAAATCCATTTTTATCTTGAAATTTGTGGCACAGAGTAATTGATAAAATAACTAGCTTCATATTTAATGTGTTTTTATTTCAGTCCATTTCCAACACGAGATAGTATATAAGACTAAAAATATTTTTTAAATTCAATTGTCTGTTATTAAAATTTTATATAGATTGATTTTTGAAATATGAATTTTCTAACTTAAAAAATATTTGAAAAAATTAATATATTAAAATTGTACATGTAACATTTTTCTTATTGAATTTTATTGATTTTTTTTTTTTTTGTATTTTAAAACATTATTATATTAAAAATGTTGTTTCAAGACAGTGACGTCACCAAAATGAAATAAGAACTGAACTTCTTCTGAATAATTCTTCTTAATAATGAACTTCTGAACTAACTTCTGAAGTGGTTGACTATTGCCAATCATTTCAGAAGTTTGGAATATTCTTAAAGGTTGGAATATTTCAGTAAACCTAGTTGATGTATGATAAGGATTCTTATTTTCAGTAGTTTAGCAGAATTTATTTCTGTTATTGCTTGCAGCGTTATAAAAGTATATCGAATTACGATCTTTCATTAATAATTTTACTCTGCAGAAAAGTTACATTTACACATGCTAAATTGAAATTTACGAACAGATTTAATTTTTGTTGTTTTCTCTTAATAAACCAAAATAAAACATAATATCAGCTTCTGTAGTTTTATTTTGAAACTCAAATATATAAACCTTTATTTCAGGATTTATTAATTCTTCTATTTTTTTGTGTTGAATGTTTCAGTCTAATTTTTCTCTTGAATATAAAAACTAACATTCAACACTTTTGAAAAAAGCTTTTTTTAATATACAAAATAAATAGATAAATAAATAATACTCAAAAAATGAAATTCGAAAGCCAAATTTATTTAGTAAGCGAAAATGAACTATTTACTTCATTTCCTTGATTTTTAAATTAATATTATAATGCATATATCCTGTAAAATTTTATATTTACTATTATGTAATGATTTTTTCATATATTAATATTAAATTTAATTCATAATATTCAACTTATAATCAACTCTGGTGATGTTGGATCGTTACAACTTTAAATAAAAATTCATTTAGTGTCATTCTTGTAGTTAAATAAATTTTTCTTGATAAAATGAAATAAAAATTTTGAAAAAAAAAAAAAAAAAAAAAAACTAAAAATTAAAATTTATTAACACACAAAAGTAATTGTAGGGAGGAAAAGAAGTGCACCTATCTTTAAAAATTTTTTTTGCATGTACATTTTTTGTTTTATGCGTATAAAGGCTATTTAAGTAATGAATTTTTACCATATTTTTAATATATATATATACGTATATATGATAAAAAGATCTTGTTTTATTAATAGTTACAAAATAATATTCTTCTGTACTTTTATTTCTCAAAATGATGAGAAATATCTTTTCTTTAAAGTTAAGAACTATCTTCTCTCTTCCCCCCCTTTTATTATGCGGTAAAAGATGGCGAATAACAGATTAAAAAATAAATGATAAAGTCTTTTTTTATTAATAATTACTAAATAATTTTCTATAATATTTTCACACTCAAATTGATGAAAAATATCCTTCTTTTGAATTTTAGACTAAATGCATTTTTTGAATAAAATTTTAAAGGGAATATTGGTACAAATTTACCAATGAATTTGAACATTTAAAAAGGAGAATATCTATTTTTTAATTAACAATTTCTTAAATTCATCTCGATATAAATTTTGAATGTTTATTCAATATTAATGTTTTCTTTAGTTCAATTATTTACATATTTAATTATTTTAGTTTATTTATTCAATATTTACATATTCACATATTTAAATGAACTAATTCATAACTTTAGTTCATTTAAATATTATCATCAGTGAAAAATTTCCTTTAGTTCATTTATTCCTGTTTTAATGAAGCGCTATGAAAATAAAATTTGCAAACTTACTAAAATTAATGTAATTAATTTAAAAAAGCATGAAGGATAATTCTAAGAATACATTTTTTTTTTTTTTTTTGAGGAAAAAACCTCAATTGAATAACATATTCATACTTCCTTTAATTTTGAAATCTACAATTTCGTTTTAAATTTATCTATTTTAATTGTTTTACACAAAAATGAGTTAATAGCATTTATTCAATATTTTACTCTGTTATATCTCTATGATAATATTTTTTTTAAATTCATTTGTTTCTTTGAATTTTCATTCATTCATTTCATCGTAAATCATTCATTCATTTTAAATCAAAACATTACGTAAGTTTAAACTTTATATAAACCTTTTTAAAGATGAAAATCGATTACTAGTACATATCTAGAAATTTATCTACTAACACTTTTAACTCATTATTTGTTAACTGTCTTATATCTATAGAAAAGTTTGTCAAATACCTACACGAATTTACCATAAACGCACTATAATGCTTCTCATCTTTCAATATTATCTTTCATTAACTCATTAAAACTATATGCTTTCATATAAGAAACATGTGCCAAATTTAATGGCTTTCCCGCTAACTTTCGCAAAAAATAATTCACGTCAACGATATTCAACTCACGGTCCATACAAGAAAAGATAAAAGATACATTTAAGATCGGACAACTAACATAATTTAGTACCAAGAACCACCATTTATCTTTAAGATGTATTTTATTCGCATCTGCTGATGTATGACTTGTATAAATTCGTACCTGTTCCCACTCAAAAAAGATCCCACCGAATGTTCCCAAAGAAATTCGAAAAATATTTATTAGTCGTTTCCGTGCTGCCTTATCTTTAAAACCAAAAATCAGAATGTAAGCACTGAACTTCATTTAGTTTTACACACTAAAGATATGAAGCGAATCATCTACTTAAAAATCCTCAAGTTCACCTGCCTTTCCCACCAAGAACTTTCGAATGCACCAGAGTTGTGTTATTTCCCCTCCGAGATTTGCAGTTGTTCCGAGATAAATAAAGTCGTAAATGTAGTACCGAGCACTTATCAGTTGATGGGACTGGAAAAAAGTGTATTTCAAAATTTAATTGCTCGCTTCCAAAACATTAAGCTTCGATTTCGTTGATAAACTTTAACTACCGTCGCCAGGGCCTTCGAAACGTCACAAAAAGCAGCCATCAAAGACGCCGTTCTTGAGACAAAGCACAGACAGTATTCCTTAAAAAGAAAATCTTCCACTATCTAAATTACGGTCCTCCTTAAAAAAGAACGGGTCACTTAAACTGATAGAGTAGGAGTGGTCCTCGGGATTTTTAATTCGAGTTATATTCTGTTGGTTTTACCAGGACATTAAGTGGTCGATGAAATCTCTTCGCTTGATGCCTGTTGATTTGAGCAGCGGAGGTCTAATAGCTTCTGCGTTGAGATTAACAGCAGGCTGCACCAGGTAAGTACATTTTATGCATTCGTTTACCTAAAGTGGCGGTTGATTTGTGACTGGTTTGTTTTACTGGGTGGGTTTCAATGACCTGATCCATCATTGCCAAAATTTTATTGCAATTCTGAAATTTTTCAATTTCAGTGGTATATATAAGAATGCAATAGTTATAATTATAATAGCAAAAATTATAATTAAGTAATAAATTATGATGAACATTAAAAATTATACAAGACTCGAATAATTAAAAATAAAAATATAACTTTTAAATTATTTGGGTTTTTACTTATTACCATACGTAAACGCCTTTCTTTGACAAAAGTCATCATCTTCTTTATCGTGATTCTTCTCATCGTCATTTTATAGAAGGACCATAATTAAATGTTTCTATATTTAAAACGCAAACAAACGAATTCGCAAAAAAAATGAATATTCTTATTAAAATACATCAAAAGAAGAATAAAATATGAATATTAAATAAAATTAATGTATTAATATTCATATTCTTCTTAATAAGAATAATCAAATTATTAATGGTTAATAATTTATGTATGGACATTAAAAATTATACAAGACTTAGATATTTAAAAATAAAAATATAACTTTTAAAATTATTTGGTTTTTTTATTATTGGAACATGTGAACGCCTTTCTTTAGCAAAAGTCATTCTTCCCATTCCTCATCATCTGCATCATCATTTTATAGAAGGATCATGATTAAATGTTTCTATATTTAAAACGCAAATAAACAAATTCTCAAAAAAGAATATTCTTTTTAAAAATACAACGAAACAAGAATAAAAATACATTTTACATTCTTTTTAAAAATACACCAAAAGAACAAAAATATGAAAATCAAATTCAAATAAATTTTATTCTTCTTGGATTAAGACTTTAAATGAAATTTATAAGAATTTAATTTTAAAATGAAAAAAAAAAAATTATTCGTTAGAGAATTATTTTCTGAGAAGAATTTAGAGAAGAATCTCTTGTTCAGATTTAGACATATCAATAAGAAAAAACATTGAATACAGAATAAAAATTTACGAGAAAATATAAATTTGTATTATCATGAAATTTTTTTCACACGTGAACATCCTTCTTTGACAAAAGTCATCATCTTCTTTGTCATTATCATTTTCGTCATCATTTTAGAGAAGGATCGTGATTAAATGCTTATATATTTAAAACGTAAACCGACAAATTCGCTAAAATTATTCTTTTTAAACATACATCAAAAGAAGAATAAAATATGAAAATTAAATTCAAATACATTTTTTTCTTCTTCAATTAAGACTTCAAATAAATTTTATAAGTATTTTAATTTTGAAATAAAAAGAATTTTTGCTTCAGAGAATTATTTTCAGAGAAAATATTTTGTTCATATTTAGTTATATTAATAAGGACACATTGAATACAGAATAAAAATTTAAAAAGAAAATGTAAATTTTTAGGATCATAAAAATGTTTTTCTTTTTATTCAGAAAATCCTTCCAACACATGATAGGTACTACAATTTTAGTACAATTGTTAATTGTATACGTATACCTACCCGAATTGTATACAAATATTACATGAGCCATAACACACTATGAAGTACTTTAATGCTACACATCTTTCAAAATTATCTTCCATTAACTCATTAAAATTATACACTTTCATATGAGAAATATATGCCAAAATTTATGTCTTTGGTCTTATTATAATGTTTATTTCATTTCGGAATGACATGATGTTTCTAATAAAATGAAATAAAACAATTTATACAATGTTACATTACAAATAATTGTAATAAGTTAAAATAATATTTTTAATTAAATTGATTTGTAAAAAAAAAAAAAAAGTTTGCTGTACAATAAAAAAAAAATTTATCAAAATAATCATATGTTAATGAATCTTAACATGAAGAGATATAATATTCCTATTACATCTTTGAAATATTTAAAGAAACATAATAGCCTTTTGAAAATAAAAATTGATAAATAGCAAAACTATTTAATTAATCAAAACAAAATTTCGAGTTAGTTGTAAAAATTCTCGTAAAATACAATAATCTGCAGTTAAATTACAAGCCTCTTTTAGTACTGAATAAATATATCATTGAAACTGATAAATAAAAGTAACTTTTCTTACGGCTTATGCGAATTATATTATGTCCTGTTGGTTTTTCACAGACATTTAATGTTCAATGAAATCTGTTCGCCTGCTGTTTTATTGAGAATAAGGAAGAACTATAGTTGGCTGTATTTCAAGATTATCCGCAGAGGAGTATACATTTATACCAGCTGGTATACATTTATTCCAAAATGTTTTTTTTTTTTTTTTTTTTTTTGTCAGAGCAAAAGTGATTTAATTTGATGAATCATTCTATTGTAGAGCAATTATAATTAGATTAACTCCCTGGCACTACTACTATACAACACCAAATCACTGTGCCTAGAGCTGAGTTGCCCTTTTACAGTTCGGAAATGATGTGGGTGAGAAGAAATATGATTGGGCTGTACGGTCGGCTATCGGGACCTACGACCACTACAAACATCCAAGGCACCGCCGGGATTCGAACCCGAAACCTGTGGTACCGAGCGTCAGAGCACTAGCCACTCGGCCATTCAGGCCCTAACTCCCAGTCCATGTTGGACTATGGCCGCCTGCTTGCTGCATATTTTTATATAAATACTGTTTACGGGGTTTCTTACTTGTTACGGGGTATAGTTTGTGTTTGTATTTTTAAATGTTTGTTAAAATGAAAAATATATGTTTTAAAATGAGTAAAAACATGATTTCTAAAACTGCGAGAAAAAAATAAGTAAATAAATAAATAGTAGTATAATAAATTATATCTTAATGTTTGATAAAATGAAAAATCTGTGCCTTAAAATGAGTAAAAACATGGTTTATAAAACCTCCGAAAAAAAAATAATAGTAAATAAATAAATAAAATAAAACCAGTTAATTTATAAATGTGCAAGAAAGTTTTTAATATAATAAATGAATTTTTTTTTTTTTTTGTTTGATTGTTTAGAAACTAATGTTGATATTATTAAAATTTGATCATAAAGTAGATTACAAATTAAAAATTAATGTGCAGTCTCAGTAGATTGTAGTAGATTAACTAGATTGTAGTAGATTTACTGCTAATATTAAGAAACTAATTTAATATTAATTATTAAAAAACGTTTCATATAACGTAATATTCATATGATTAAGTTATTTCTACAAAAATTTATTTATTCATTTTTATTTTGAACTTCAGGAAATCTAAACCACGCAAGTCCTTTACGTTCATATATCGACTAGCGAATACTGACAAATAATTATAATTTATTAATTTATGATATTTATCGCCAAATGTCTGAAAGAATTAAATAATCAAATTACTTTTGTATTCATGAATTATAGTCTTTTGTAGTTAACATTATTAAAAAACAATTGTTACTTTTTATTATTTAGAAAAAATATTCAATGCTGTGATAATTTTTAAAGAAAGCTAAAATTGGTCAGACTTCTTCACTTGTTAGGCCTGTTTAGCTACAAACTTGAATTGTTGAAATTCAAGCTTGAATTTTTCATTTAAAAACAATTGTAAAAAGATAATCAAAAATTAAAACATTCATAAGTCATGTTTAATATTAATGCTCATTTTTCATATCATATTATGTTTTCAACTTTCTTGTGATTTAAAATGAACTACAGCTGATATTTTATGACATTTTTAATATTAAGTGTCACAAATTTAAATGCTTTCACCTAAATTACATTTATAGGAAAAATATGTTTGTAAATTCTGTTGTTATAATTCTGTAATTTTATATCCATTTATTTTAAGTAATTTTATTTTCATCAAAATATATCTAATTAGAATTTAGATAACAATTTTAATAATAATAATTAATTTTTTTATAGGTAATATTTTTTCATCAAAATATATCTAATTAGAATTTACATGACACTTTTATTACGAAAATATGATCCGAAGAAATTGAAAGTAAGGTCTTAAATAAATGTTCGTTGATATTAGTTCATTCGTATATAAAGAGTCGTTGATAAATCTTCATTGGAATTAGTGATTCTAATGTTCATGCATTAGATTTTAACAGTCGTAAAATCCGTTTTATAAACTTAAGCTTTGTTTCTTAACTGTGCTAAATTAGTTTATATTGGAATTTTTTTTCTTCAGTACAATCAAACTTATTCTTTTTTTTTTTCTAATTACTTTAAAGATTAAATATTAATATTGTTTTAACTAAAAGTTTACTTCATTTAGAAAATGTAAAAGTAAGCTGGAAATCATTTTCGCAAATTCTAGTTAAGAAAATATTGAAAATTCAATATTAAATAAATAAATTAAAATTAAATAAAAATGCATACAAAAATGGTTGGTCGTTTGAAAATTTTAGTTCATTTTTGTAACTAGGGATTTCTGAGCAAGAAAATATCCGAAATAGATAAAATAAATTTTCAAATTTAAAAAAAAAAAAATTATTATGTTAAGTGTGTGTTTGGATGAATAGTTTAATTTATAATAATGATTTATTAATAAAGTTGTTTGGATAAATGATACTTCATTATTTTAAAATTACATCTATACTAATATAGCAAGCATCTTTAATTTTTAGAATGTTTGTCAAAGTTAAGAAATTTCTTTTTAAAATTTAAATGATTGTATCTTAAAATATTTGTCTTTTTTTAAATAAAATTACTCATTTTCATTAAACATAACAAATCTCCCACACCACAAACTTTCCTTTGCAACTAAATTGAAATACAATGGCTTAATTGTATAATAATAATTACATTAAATTGAATTAAAATGAGGGCTTAATTGTTTAACAATATTTACTTTAAATTGAAGTACAATAATGACTTAATTGTATAACAATATTTACTTTAAATTGAAGTACAATAATGACTTAATTGTATAACAATATTTACTTTAAATTGAAGTACAATAATGGCTTAATTGTTTAACAATATTTACTTTAAATTGAAGTACAATAATGGCTTAATTGTTTAACAATTTTCACATTGAGTTAAGAATTATTATAATTTGTATTTAATGATAATTGAATAATGGAGGATACTTTTACTCTCATTAAATTTGTTTTCTATTCCGCTAAAACATTTAGATTTATATATTATATAGATTAATAAAGCATTTGTAGAAATTCTACTAAGTAAAAACTAAATTGATATTATTCCGTTGTAAGTAAATGTTTGTATTCCTTTTTAAAAGTCTCATGTAATTTGAAAAAAATATAAAAAGTGATTATGTATAACCTAGTATTACATCAGCTTTTTTTTTTTAATGGGGGTGTCATAGGGTTTAATGAATGTCCTTTTTAAAATGATTAATAATATGATTATAATGTGAACAAGAAATCTTTATAAACAACTTTCGTGATAAATTTTCAGTTTTCCTAATATTTTAATTCGAACATTTTGTTTAACGTCTCAAAAAAAATAAATAAAAATTATAATCAAAAGAAAATGCTTAATTTATTCTATTTTATCTACCCAATTCTTAAAAATTATTTTTGTACATCGTGTTTAAAATATCAATTTAATAAAGGATGACATCAAATTTGCTTTTTATATGTATTTATTGAATTTCAAAGCACTGAAATTTTCAGAAGTAAAAAATAATAATAATAAATAAAATGATTTCATATTACTGAACGAAAATTTCTTGTAATTTCATAAATAATATTTTATTCAATTTTTTAAAAAATATTGCTAATATTTATAATAAGACAAAACATCTTACAAATATGCTTCTGCAAAATTTTTACCAGTCTAAGGATAATTATATAGAGATATTGTTATCAATTAAATAGTAATTAAATAGATTATTAGGATTTATGAGTGCATTCAGTTATAAAAATTTATTTCTTGAATCATGAATGTTTTCTATTTAGTATTATTTCAAGAAAATTTCTATACGACTTTGGCTTTATTTTTTTCATTAAAACTTTTAAATTCTAACTAAAAGTTTTCAACAAGTTCCATTTAAATGGTTACTAAGAAATATAGAATTTGTTTTTTTTTTCCTAGTATCTCGTTCGTATAGTATTAACCAGAAGACTTTGCTAATTCTGTATAAAAGGTTAAATAATTTCTGTATGTAATACATAAAAAAGGTATTTTGTGTTTAAAGAGTTATCTTCGCCAAAAACTAATTTTTTCCTTTTTAATATTACATTTAGGGAAATTTAAAAAGGAAAATGCAATATTAAAAATAATTTTTTTTTTTTTGGCATTTCAACTGGTTTGAAGTTAAAAAATTTTTTACAAATTGTATTAATAATATTAGTTTGATTTAAATTTGATTTGTTAAATTTTAAACGTTTTGAAAATCGAATTGAAAACAATTCCAATAAAAAAAGTTAAAAAAAAAAAATAAATAAATACAAAAAATAAAATGAAGACAGCACGTAATTTTTAAGAGCTATATAAATTTACATTACATTTTAACTATTCTTAAATCACAGAGATTACATAATATTTATGACAATTTTAACGAAGCTATTATGAATCATAGTTTTTAATATATAAAGAGTTTGTTATTTTTATTGTCGTACTTCATAAGCATGCTGAAAATATTTAGGTAAAAGTAAGGCAAGGATTTTTTGTCAATAATATCTGTAATAATCAACATATAAAAATAAACACACATTTATTTTTCTTGACAATAAACTGTTTTTATTTTTATTTTCAGTAATTAACAGATATAAAAAATTGCTAATAGCAAAAAAGCATTAGAAAACGATATTGTAATTAATTAGTCATCAGCGATTTGAAATGAAGTTAAAGTTTATTCTTTTGTTCGTTTCTGTGTTTTTACTATCGTTCTTCATAAACATGCTGAATATATTTCGTTAAAAATAAAAGCAAGCTTTATTCATCAATATTGTAATAATCAACGTATAAAAGAAACAAGTATTTATTATTATTGACAATAAAATGTTTATTTACAGTGAATAATATATTTAAAAATTGCTAACAACAAAAATCATTAGAAAACGATTTTATAATTAAAACGATTCTTTTATCATTTCTGTGTTTTTATTATCATAAACATTTGAAATGAAGTTCTTCATAAACGTTTGATCATTGTCGTTCTTCATAAACATGTTTTTATTGTCGTTCTTCATAAACATGTTGTTCTATTGTTGTTCTTCATAAACGTGTTGAAATTGTCGTTCTTCATAAACATGTTGAATTCTATTGTTGTTCTTCATAAACATGTCTCCATGACATTGTATTCTGTTGTTGTTCTTCATAAACGTGTTGAATTCTATTGTTGTTTTTCATAAACATGTTGAATATATTTCGGTAAAAATAAAAGCAAGGTTTATTCAACAATAATAACTGTAATAATCAACTTATAAAAATGAGCACATATTTATTTTTCTTGATGCAATAAAACGTTTTTATTTTTATTTTCAGATTTAAAAATTGCTGATACCAAAAACATTAGAAAATGATTTTACTAAATGAATGAATTATCAGCGTTTTGAAATAAAGTTAAAGTTTATTCTTTTGTTCATTTTTGGGTTTTTATGGAGTTAAATGGGTTAGTTAATCAGACAGTTAATTTTGAAATTTTCAGCAAGGAATTTAAAGAAGAAAAATATAACCCATTATGTGATTAGACTAAATTAGATATCAACCATGATATGTATTTATGAGTATAAATAACTTAACATCTTTACTTAATAATTAATTAATATTTTTCCTTAACGCAATCTCATTTGGTGAAAGTTTCGAAAATAGATAAACGTTATATAACACATGTTGCTATTTTAATTAATGATTTATTATATCACTGACATAAAAATAATTTTCATTTAAATGATGTACCTCTACAAAACTGCTTATTATTAATTCTAGTCACATTATCTCAATTAATTTTTTGTTATTTTGAGAGATAGAAAGTTATAAAGATTAACATTATGTGTACCATTATAAAGATTTCTATAATGTATGTATGTTTTAATTAATTTTTTTATTCCAAACGGCTACCGTTTTTGTAATAATAAAAAAAAAAATATATATTTAACCTTTATAAAAGAGTATTTATTGTTGGTGATATTTATACATGATTTTATATTTTATGTATACACTCTCTTGTTTTGCAACTAAGATTTTTGTAAAAAAAAAAAAAATAGCACAGGAAATGAAATTCATGTGGTACTTGTTCTACTTTTTATTATCAATGTCTACGATATCAGACGGAAATACACCTAATTTTTTTTTTATTAAGGTGAGTGACTCTTGAAAGAGATATATCAACAAATAGAGGAAATGAAATCACGTTTACAATAAGAATTTTTTTTTGATACTATCATAATTTGCTATTCTGTTTTTGATAAATCAAACTACATTTAAGCCAAATTGCAAAAGGGATACCGAGGCCTTCCAATTTATATAAAGGCAATATTTACAAAAATTTTAAGAGTAACATCAATTTTAACAAGTAGCATCATCCACTGTTTTTTGATTAACAATTAAATTTTGAACTCTTTTTCCGTTATAACAATTTTTTTAACAACAATTACTATCATAACTCACTATTCTGTTTTGATAATTCAAACTACATTATCAAATAAGAATTTGGTAATGTAGTTTGCAAAAGAAATATGGAGGCTTATCTATTTGATTCACTTTGTATAAAGGCATATTTACCAAATTTTTAAGAGTAACATCATCAATTATTTTTGATTAACAATTAAATTTTAACATTTTATCCGTTATAACAATTTTTAACAACAATTACTATCATAACTCACTATTCTGTTTTGATAATTCAAACTACATTATCAAATAAGTATTTGGTAATGTAGTTTGCAAAAGAAATACGAGGCTTACCTATTTGATTCACTTTGTATAAAGGCATATTTAACAAATTTTAAGAGTAACATCATCCAATATTTTTGATTAACAATTAAATTTTAAATTTTATCCGTTATAACAATTTTTAACAACAATTACTATCATAACTCACTATTCTGTTTTTATAATTCAAACTAGATTTAAGCCAAACTTACAGAAGGAATACCGAGGCTTTTCAATTTGATTCATTTTGTATAAAGGCAATATTTACCAAATTGTAAAAGTAACATCATGAATTATTTCTGATTAACGATTAAATTTCAAACCCTTTTTCCATTATAAAATTTTCCTGAATATTTTACTTAATTATTAAAATGGTTAAAAGACCAAATCTTCAGGGTTTAAAATTTAGAA
Organism: Caerostris extrusa; assembly: GCA_021605095.1. Classification (NCBI taxonomy): domain Eukaryota; kingdom Metazoa; phylum Arthropoda; class Arachnida; order Araneae; family Araneidae; genus Caerostris; species Caerostris extrusa. The sequence goes on from BPLR01002072.1 coordinate 183,180, forward strand.
TTTTAAATACATCGATATCAAAAGGAAAAATAATTTCAATTCGAAACATTAAAAAATTTATGTCTATTTGATTCAGAAACTTACTATTCAATTATATGATTGACTATATTATTTATTATATATTAAGTGGATTAAAAACAATTTTTGAACTTTTTCTAAGTAATATTCTAAGTAATTACTTTTAATTGGCTTAGAATATTATTAATTCATGACTAGTAGGTGATTTTTTATTTGAAATTACATTTTTATATTTTTTGCGTTTCAGAAATAAAAGAGAAAAATAATTCACGATATGAATTAAAAATTCGATCAGCATGATCAAATTATTAAGAATTTATTGCAAACTATTTTGATCAATTGAATATTAACATTTTACTTCTTATTTTAGAAGCGAAAATAACACACTATTTCTTCCATCGCTTGATTATTTAAAAAAACGAATTAGTTTTTTAATAAACTGCTTTTCTTTTATGTATCGATATATATTTTAGAAATTTTGACTTTCTTTAGAAAAAGATTATTGATTTTACTGTGTTTAATATTTTTTTGAACTCACAATTAGCATTTGCTGTATTTTTTTAACAAAACGGCATTGAATAAAAAAATACTATTACCCTTGCACTGTTTCAATAAAATTATTCATAATAACATAAAATAAATTATTATAGAATATTATCATTACACTGTTGTTTTTTATGTATAGAAAAGTAGAAAAAATATTACAAAAAACATTTATAAAATATAGTAATGTAATGCAAAATTTGAAGCAATTATGTATTATAAAATATTACGTAATGCAACATAAAATATTACGTAATGCAACATAAAATATTACTCAATGCAATATAAAATATTATGCAATGTAATATAAAAAGTTAATTATTCGTTGCATGGGAAAATTTGTAATATTTGCCATATATTTTCAGAAAACAATATTTAAAAATCAATAGTTAAAAAGTTTACTTTTAAAGGAAGTTAATGTATCTAATCAAAGCAATCAAAATTACGATCTAAGCAGTTTGATAATTGTCTTATTAAGCAGTTTAATAATTTATTGATATACTTTTATTTGTATAAATAAATAAATACAAAATAACTATAAATCTCTATCTATATTTTTTAAAATCTTCGTTTTTTTGTTGAACTTACTTCAATAAGAATGTAAAAACGATAAAAAAAATTATCTTGTTTTTTTTTTTTCGTTAATTTTAACAGATATTCATATTTAATAAACGTGATTCAAATCTATGATAAAAATACTAAGGTAATTTGATTCTTGATTTTTTAATACAACTATCTGGCATATTTTTACTTTATACATTATCTAAATATTTATACGTTAAACATAACTTGAGTAGGCACAAGATTATGAGTAGGTGCATAACCGTTAAACATGAGTAGTATTAGAAGAATTGAGTTTAAATTTACATTTAATTTAGTTTTAATGATTTTTAAGCACATTTATTTAAAAATCATTATTTCATATTCAAATTAAATCATTGTTAAATCATCTTTAAATTAAATTATTATTTAATTAAATCACTATTGGTTCATTATTTGATCCTCAAAAAATGTAAAATTAACCTATAATTATATGCTTTCAACAAATCTGCAACCATTTAACATTGTTTTTAAAACAGAAACTCATTTTAAGTTTAAATTTTTCAAACAAATAGTTTTTATTCATAAATTCAAATAGAAAATAAATATAAAAGATGATATCATATGACTCTATTGAATAATCTGACATGAAATATATAAAGCATTGCATGGTATGTTATAGTAATGGTTAAATTAACTATTATAGTTTGAAAACAAACAATAGATATAGAGTTAGTAGTTTAAGCAGAAACATAAAAGAGGTGAATTATTCAGTCGTCAAGTAGACATGAATTGTTCATTGTTAAGAACAAGATAACAAGCTTATAAACTATGCATAAATAAGAGAAATTGACTGATACCACATTGTTTTGGTTAGCTAACACATGTATTTCTATTACTTATGTTGCGATCGTGAATACAATAAATGCGCAATGTCTTTTGGAACTTTTAAATTAGTTTTTTTCTTTTGTTCTTTATTCTAATCTCATTTTAAATTTCTATCCATAGAAGGAATTAATTAATGAAATTAGTTTGTGGTGCAATTTAGTATTATAAATTATTTTTTTATGCAAATAGAATACGAAATGTTATTTAAATTGCTACACAATTTTCACATTGTTTTGTGGGTAAATATATATTTTTTTATTATGATAATTAAGTTTCAGTTATTTTAATATTTAAATTTCAAAAGATTTTGATGATTAAAAATTTAATATGTATAAAATTTTAAAAAAGGGTTTGCTCCATGTTTCTAAAGTTTTCATACGATAATTTTTAAAGAGCTGTTTTGAAATTGCTAAAAAGATAATTAACGCATCAGAACCTGTTATAATGTAAAAATCTAAGTAAAATACAAAACTTTCAAATGCTTGCAGAAATGGAAATAAGAGAATTTTATTTAAATATGTGGTAAGTTTTCAGTTGCTATTTACATATTTCTAGGCATAATTTAAAATAAAACGCATTAAAAATCGATCTTTATACATAATCTTTTTTATATAAAAATTGGCGTTAAATATTTTTAAGATTAACTAACTCCCTGGTACTACAGGAACACATTGGACCACGATCTCTTAACAATACGACTCCAAAGCCGTTTGTCTCGAGGTTTGATATTCGAATTCGTGATCTTTAGGTTCTTCATATCCTTTTCCATTTCATCAATCCATCTCTTTTTTGGCCTACCCTTTTTCTCTTTGGCTTTGGCACTTCTCTTTGAAAATCTTCTTTGTGCCTCTGATATTGCACATTCTTTCTATGTCCTAGCCATTGAATTTTCAAGATTATTTTTTATAAAACTTTGCAAACTTTAACTGTACATTATTTCTAGATGCTGTATTGTATGGATATTATTTTTTTTTACAATTATGATCGGATATTTAAAATGTATCATGTAAGTGTCAAATATATTTTTATACTAGTATCAAAATGGTTTTATTTATTATTATCGCAAAAGTCTAATTCATTCTGTAGATAGATCTAATTCTAGAATCTAGATCAAAATTCATTCTCATCGGTTCTTTAAACTCATATTCATGGACTCTATGATGGTTAGTGTGTTTAACGAGAAAATAGTTATTTTTATTTTCATTTTGTTTAATTAAACTTTTGTTAAAGATGTTTTTTTATTTATATTTCCATTAATTAAATTATCCATATTATGAATGTATGCAATAAAATAGCTTTATCTGTAGTTACCAATAAGAATAACAGATTGTTTTTAAATCAAATAGTAATTTTCAAAATAGTCAACATCATTATTTGCGTTAGTGAGTTTTAACAGTAAAATTAGACATACTATTCAGTATAATGTACTTCATTATTATTTGATATGCTCTGAAATAGGACATGTATTACTACTGAATCATATGTTTTGTTAATTGCTTTTAATGTAACTGAATATTTTGATTTTTGCATTTTATTTTATGCATTTGAAAACATTATGACTACAGAATCTGTGAACTTCATTTTATTGGCAAATAATTTTATAAAAGCTTAAGAACGTTTTTGCTCCAAATAGAAACATATTTGTGTAATATTTTTATTTAAAAACATCTCATTGTCTCATTCAATTTATACTGTTTTTTTTTCTTCTTCATTGACGCAATGGCTCCATGGTGAGCCAAGTCTGTCTGCTTACTGGCAGATTTCGAAAAAGTTTTTTTTTGCTGGGGTAGGGTTGTCAATACAATACCCAATACAATGTCAATACAATGCCCCAATGCATTACAGTCATGTTAGACCGGGATCTACGGTTTTAAAGTGGATTTCAAACCGTTACAAACATCCATGGTATCTTCTGAGACTCGATCCGAAGCCTTGGTACCTAGCGCCAATATTATTTTGTTTATATTATATAATTATGTTATGTAATTTATTAGTAATTGTTCTTTTATATAAAATTTCAGAAGGCTCAAAAACTTTATTCGAAATTCTTTACGTAATCACTGTTTAATAATGAAAATGTAATTCATTTGAAATACTTTGAATCAATCGTAAAAAGCTACTATTAATCTGCTCCATAATTACGATAAAAATTTACTACGTTACACCAAATGTGCATGAAAAGAGAAGAATTTAACATAAGTACTTTTTTACATCCTTTTTTTTAAATGAGAAAAATGAAATATAGAAGCTGAAACAATTGTTAAACAAATGTCTTAGATATTACAATGGAATATTTTGTCATATGAAATAAGGGAATTACAGGGAATAATACATTAACATCTTAGTAAAGTCATAAATTACAATTTTAGATAATAATAATGCATGCTTTTTGGTTGACTGGGGTTTTAAGAATGAACTAAAACACAATGTAACCAATTCCCATAAATTACTGGAATAGCATTACTAATGCATGCTAATTGTTATTATCTTATAATAACAATGTAACTATTGTATTCAATTACATATCGTTTTAAATTTATCAAGGTGAAAAGAATTGCATTATATGATTCGGAAGATAATATTGCGTGTTTGGAATTTGAATAAGTTCAATGGGGTAATTTAAAATAGTAAAGGGACACATGTTAGAATAGTAAGTGAACACTTGTAAACTGAGACATTCTTTTGTACTTACAGACTAATTATTAATAAACAATTGTAAAATTCAAGAAAAAAAAAAAACAAAGAATAGGGTAAAAATAATTGTAGTACTATTGTTGATTAATTTTTACTATATATTCAATTGTTAAAAAGTGTTTTACGTATGTATATGTCAGATTTCTTTACTGATAATGCGTGAAAAATTTTAACAAACACTTTTTTTATATTTATTATTAATTTATATTTAATAACTTTTATTATGAATTGCAAAATGGAGTTTTTCTAAAGTATGTTTATGAATATAAAAATACAATGCGACTATGAAATTTTCAATGGCTATTTTTTAAGTATTAAACATTTGAATAAATTACAAAGCCATTTTGTTTAAATTCTTTGATTATTATGGAATTCATTAGGAATTGCAAATGGGGTCTTTCTAAAGTATGTTTATGAATTTAAAAATATAATGTCACATATAAAATTTTTTATTGCTATTTATAAATATTAAACATTTGAATAAATTTACAAACGTCAATTTGCTTGAATTACTTTGATTATTATTGAATTTATTGATTTAGAATAGTAGAAATCTCAATAATTTTTACTAAAAATAATTTTACGTAAGACTGTTAAATTAAAGCACTAATCATGAAGATAAAAATATTCACATGAAACTAATTAAATTAAAACTAATTAAAATTAACTATTTTCTTGTTACAGATTATTTTAATATCGCAAGTCATGAAGAAAAAATGAGTTAAACTGACTAACTAATTAAACAAATTCTAAAAATTAGCTTACATTTTCCTTACATTAGCTTTCATTATAGATTTTTAACTATCACAATTTCTACAATTCCCAAAACTTGTGCAAAAATTTGCCAAAAATATGCTTACAAAATAATGCTCATATGTTTATAATTTTAATAAACACCATTGCTCACATAAATGATGGATCAGCAAATGACTACAACGCTTCAACCTTAAAACTATTCATAAATAATTTTATGTCAACATATTAAAAAAAAAAATAAATATAATTATATTGAATTACATCATAGAAATCTCAATAATTTTTACTTAAATAATAATAAGATTGTTTAATCAAAGCACTAATATGATAAAAATAAAATAAATAGAAGATAAAAAATATTCACATAAAACTAGTTAAAATAAAAGTAATTCTAAAAAATTAGTATTCATGTTACAGATTATTTTAGGATCGCAAGTCATGAAGAAAAAAAAATGACGTAAAACTAACTAATGAATTAAACAAATTCTAAAAAATTAGCATACATTTTCCAGATTTTTTACCATAGTTATTTCTATAGTTACCAAAACTTGTGTAAAATTTTTTTTTTCGAACGTCTGCTTACAAAATAATACACATTTGTTTATAAATTTAATAGCACCATTGCTTATATTATTGACGAATCAGCGTATGACTAAAACACAATACCTTTAAAACTGTTCATAAATAATTTTTTATACCGACATATAAAAAAATAAATATGAATATATCGAATTAGAATCATGGAAATCTCAATAATTTTTACTAAAATAATTCTAAGTAAGATTATTAAATCAAAGCACAAATCATGAAGATAAAAATATTCACATAAAACCAGTTAAATTAAAACTAATTAAAAAATTATCATTCATGTTACAGATTATTTTAATATCGCAAATCATAAAGAAAAAAAAAAATGACGTAAAAACTAATGAATTAAACAAATTCTAAAAAATTAACTGAAATTTTCCAGATTTTTTTTTTACTATAATTTCTACAGTTCTAAAGTAGTGTAAAATTTTGTTGAACATATGCTTTTTACAAAATAATACACATATGTTTATATTTTTAATAAGCATCATTACTAACATTGACTAAATCAGCATAGTAGTAAAACGCAATACCTTAAAACTCTTCATATTTTTTTATACCAACATATTAAAAATAAATAAACATGATTATATGAATTAAAATCATAAATATCTTAATAATTTTTACTAAAAATAATTTTTAATTAAGTTGCTAAATCAAAGTTCTAATCCTGAAGATAAAAATATTCAAAAAAAAAAAAAAAAAAATTAGTTAAATTGAAACTAATTAAAAGTTAATTAATAAATTTCTTTGTGACAGATTAGTTTGCTATCGCAAGTCATGAAGAAAAAAATGACGAAAAACTAACTAACTAATTAAACAAATTTAAATATGCATTTTCTAAATTTTTTTTTACTATCGCAATTTCTAGAGTTCCTGCAATTAGTAAAAATGTCATTAAACATACGCTTACAAAATAATAGTATGAGCTTATAATTTTTAATGATCATTACTAACATTATTGACAGATTAGCATACGACTAAAACGCAATACCTTACAACTTTTCCTATATAATTATTTATATCAAGATATTAAAAAAGTGAATATTAATGGAATGTTGGACTTATTTTGCAGGGTTTCAGAATATTTCTTTTTTAGTAATCTTTTCATTTTTTTATCAGTGAAATGTAATCATTTAAAAAAAATTACGTAAAACTAACTAACAAATTAAATGAATTTAAAATTAACATACAGTTTCCAGATTTTTTTTTTTACTATAGCTATTTCTACAGTTCCAAAACTCGTGTAAACATTTAGTGGAACAAAATGCTTACAAAATAATACACATGTGCTTTTAATTTTTAATATGCACCATTGCTTACATTATTGACCAGCAATACCAAACCCAATGCCTTTAAACTCTTCATAATTAATTTTTTTTCAAACATATTAAAAAAAAAAAAGTGATTAGATATGAAATATAAATGGATTCTGGACTTATTTTTTACGTTTCCGTGTATTTCTGTCTTTAGCAATCTTTTTCATTTTTTTATCAATGAAAACGTAACCCTACAAACGTCCATGCTATCAATAGCAGTAATCAGGACCGAAACATACTTTATTTAAATTGGACCATCCATACTTCACTTGAAGCACACTTTTCTCATTTCGTTGAGCGATAAAGGCATGACATTCGGGTTCGATGGCCCTTCATCAAACATATTTTAAAAGCTCTTTTCGTCTCTTTTGATTAACTATACTGATGGGACAGCCAACACAGGAGCAGGGATAAGCAATGAAAGCAGGAGATAGTACCAGCAAAGCAAGGAGATAGGAACTGTATTTTTGTACTTGTTGGCAAATACTCCGAGAATGCATTAAGATAAAGAAGTCTGGCCGCTTTTTTTTCCGACACCTCCATTATCATGCTTGAAGGCCCTTTTTTTAATTTTGCTTTTTTACTCTTTTTTTTCCAAGTTTTTAAAAGTTTCGTTAGTTATCATGTCGTTGACCTAAATGGTATTAAAGTGATTTCGATAGTTGCAAGAGTAGGAAGGTAAATGGTTGGGATACTGTGGGAGGCATAGCTCGGTATTCTTAGCTTGATGATTTATTTGGTTGAGTTCACTTTTAAAAAAAAAAAACAATAAGAATGTATGTCAGCAATGTTTTTTATGTTTTATACATTTATTGTTTATTTGATTAGTTAGATAATTATCGATTATTTAATCTATTTTTGAATTAGAATAATTTCAAAACCACTATTATAATACAGATTGAAAAATTAATATTTTTCATAATATTAAAGTAGGATGGTAAATGGTAGGAATATATTAGCAATAATAGCTCGGTATTCTTTAACTTGACGATTTATTTTGGTTGGTCTCATTTTTTTTTTTAAATGATAATAATGTATGCCAGTAATGTGCTTATGTTGTATTATTTATTGTGTAATCTATTTTGATTAGTTAGATGATTTCAAAACATTTATTATATTTCATTTACAAATGCTGAACATTGTCGTAAGCCGTAGTTCACTGGGCTCTCCAGTACTTTTTGACCATGTCTTCATACCTAGAAAGTGCATTATAATTATTAAACAATTATTACCATACATAATAATAACATATTTTAGTTTTTAATAATATATTTAGTTTTTAACATTTAGTTTTTTCAAGTTTTCCAAAAAGTTTCGTAATTTATCATGTCGTTGACATAAATGGTATTAAGTGCTCAGATAGTTGCAAAGTAGGAAGGTAAATGATTGAAATGGGAGCCATAGCTGGTATTCTTAGCTTGATTTATTTTTGTTGGTTTCATGTTTTTAAGTAATAAGAATGCAGGCCAGCAATGTTTTTTTTTATGTTGTATTATTTTTTTTGTGTAATTTATTTTGATTAATTAGATTATTTCAAAAAACAACTATTATAATACACAGATTGAAAAAAATAATATATACATTTTTTAATATCATTTTAAGAAAGAAACTTTAACGATTTTAATAAGAATATAATGCATTGATGTTTTCAATATTATGCTGAAAATAGTAATATTTTCCCTTAAAAACATCTTTTTATTTCATTGGCTACAGTAAAAGCAATAAAAAATAATCAACCGGGTAAAAAATAAATTTATTGAGTTCAGGTTTTCTTAAAGTTTCGTTAGTTATCATGTCTTTTCACCTAAATGGTAAAGTGTTCAGATAGTTTCAAAAGCAGAAAGGTAAATGATTGGAATATGTGGACAATAGCTCGGTATTTTAGCTTCATGATTTATTTTGGTTGGTTTCACTTTTTGAAATAATAAGAATATATGCCAGCAATATTTTTTTTATGTTTATTTTTTCTTACTTATTTATTTGTTTTGTTATCTATTTTGATTAGTTAGATAATTTCAAAACAATTATTATATTTTACTTTTAAAGGCCGAACATTGACCACCTAAGCCATATGGTTCACTGGCTCTCCAGTACTTTTTGATCATGTCCACATACCAGAGAAAGTGCATTACAATTATTAAACAATTATTATAATACATAATAAATAATATATTTTGTTTTTTTCATGTTTTGTTAAAGATTGTTTCTTATTTATTTGTGAAATCTATTTTGATTGACTAAATCATTTCAAACAATTATTATAATAGATTGAAAAATTAATATCTTTTAATATTAAATGCGTTGATGTAAAACCTTAACGCTTTAACATAAGAATACAATGTATTGCATTGATATGCTTATTGTGCTGACAAAATAGTAAAATAATATTTTTTTTTTCTTAAAAGATCTTTTCTTTCATAGGGTATAGTACTAAAAACAATAAAACAAATTCAACCATGGTAGAAAGTAATTTATCGAATCATATTTTAAATATAAAATATAATATTAATGAAAAAAAGGTCTAGTGATTTTTTTTAGAAGTATTTTAAAATGTTAAGTATTTCTATGTAAAAAAATCACACTGAAACAAAGTTTAAAGTACATTTTTAAATTGAATTAATATTTTTATTAAATAGCTTATGATTGTTTTTAGGTAATTTTTTTATATTTTGAGTTAAAAAAATTGTGTTTTAATTAAGATTTTATGCAAAAATTTAATCAATTTTTTTTAATTCAAAATAATTGCTACAGTTTTTAATTTTGAAGCCAGCCTTTCTGCACAATTTATACATCTTTGAAACAAAATGTATTAATAATTTAAATAATTGCGAACAGCAATAAATAAGTTCTTACTAAGGTACTGAGTACTGCAGTAAAAATATTTTTCCTTATTTCGAGTTAGAATTAAAAGGTTAAAAATGGATTTTTTTTTTTCCATTCTTTGCAAACCTTCAAAGAAATTTATCTTAAAGTTCTTGAAAATATTCTTGAACTTGCTTATAAAATATCTTTAATCTAAAATTTTTTAAATAAATATAGGAATATCACTTAAAAATTTTACTGGGTGTTTTCGATGCTATCAACACACAAATATCGTATAGGAAGGACCTTAAATCATACTTACATATTTATTTAATATAGAAATTACATAAATAAATTCAGAAGTACTAAACATTTCATTCTAATTAGTATTTTATTTGAACCATTTGAAGAATTTACAGCTCTTTAGTGTAAATTTGAAAATGTTTTATTAGAAATATATTTACAAAATAATAAATATTAAAAATTATTTAGTGATAATACTAAATTAAATCGTTATTCATGCAAATTTTTGTAGAACTTTTTTTTTCATTAAACCGAATATATTTCTTAGAGGTTTTGGTTTTGACCCATTATAGAAAATAACGTCCTTTATTCATTTTTAAAATAAAAAAATTGTTTTGCGCTACTGAGCTGTAAAACTATTGGCTGACTTTATACATTTTTATTTGAATCTTCTTTTTCTATCTTTTAATTTTTTAAAAATACACAGTTCTTTGTAGCTTTCCACTTGAGATTCGAAACAATTCTAGATATACATTCCATTCAAGTATACACTACTTATTTGTGTTATAATATACAAGGTACATATATACAGGCTACCAATATACAAAAATAATAATAAAAGAAATAAAGTTAGATTCTGTTTTTAATTTTGTAGAATCTTTTTTTGTTACGAATAAAAGTTGAAAAGTATAACTTTTCGAATAACACCAAGCAGTTTTCTTATGTAATCAGTTAGATATGTACTATATTCAAGTATACACATGTCTGCATTATAATATACAAAGTTACTAATATACAAAAATAATTCCCAAAAGAAGAAAATTCAGATTGCTTTTTAATTTTTGTAAAAAAATTTTTGTTACGTTAAAAGTTGAAAAGTATAAATTTTCGAAATGACACCAATCAGTTCTACGTGAATTATTTATTTATATATTTTTTCATATTTATGTTCACACGCTGACTTGCAGATTCTCAACATCATGTATTATTTAGAAATACATGAGACTCCATATTGCATACCAAGTAACTGACGTTTTTCAAAATTCTAATTACTAATTTAAAGTTGCTTATCAAAATATTTCTAAAAAAGTACACGATGTTTGATTGCTTAGTTAAGAAATCTTTGTGAATTTCCTCGCTTTTTATATCCATAATAATGAAAAATACAAGAAATTTAAGTGCCCAAATTCTCAAAAAAATATTATGAATGTAATTCGCAAGTGTATAGATATATTGCAGTGATTGAAACCATTGTCCAACGAACGAATACAATACTAAATCCTATAAAATAACAGCAAGTAACTTTTTCGTTTTTCAAATTTCAATTGCTAATTTAAACCTTCTTACCAAAATTTTCTATACAGGCACACGAACAAGAAAGATTTTTGATTGCTTATTAAAATATTTTTGTGATTTCACTCACTTTTTATAACCATGATAACAAAAAAATTTAAGTGCCCAAACTCCCAAAAAAATATTATCATGTGGTTTGCAAGCATATGTGTTTGAGCTTGATATATTGCAGTGATTGAAACCAGTGTCCAACGAACGAATACAATACTAAATCCTATAAAATAACAGCATACATATGCAGTATTCCACAAAAATGAAGTCATGTCATGTCATCTGCTCTTACACGTGCAGAGTCCCCTTAGGTCGTATTGACAAGCCTGAGTAGTGCTCGTATTTCCTTCCCTAAGGCGAAGGGTGCTTTTTAATACACTCGGGCAGCTCCTTAAAAGATTCGTAACACGAACCCACCTTATCTCCAGGACTCGAGTCACAAGCGCGGAAATTAGAAATTTTTTCGCATAATCACTGCTCACTCATCCGAGTGCACTCCATTTGGACACGAGGGAGGGACGAAAGGGGGTCGGGCTGCACGTTTCGTACGACCCATCAAAAAGCGTGGCCCACCTTACTTTCTGTTATACCTGTCTCTTGATTTTTGATTGGCTGTTGAATCTCATACGGATTGGCCACCAGGTAGTTGAGATAAGTAGATGTGCTTGCAGATTTTTTTTTTTTTTTTTTTTCGTCTTATTTTTTTTTTTTTAGCGTGTGACGTTTGTTTTGCTGGTCACGCAATCCATGTCCAGAGGATTTTGTTTGCACCGTCTATTTGGTTCCAGTCATAAACGTAAACATTATTTATGATGAGTAGTTTTTCCAGATAGTTTTTAATGTTTGTTTATACAGAAAAAATAACTGTGTACATAAAAATGGTGGAATGGGATTTGTTATGGCCCCTCTTTTTTATAGGCTCGTGAAATGTATTTTCATAGAGGTTGAAAAAGAAATGTAACGTAAAAACATTATGTGCATGGGAAAAAAATTGTAAAGAAATTGCCCACATAAAAATTATTTTCCTTCTGTGTTAACCTGATATAAAAACCGATAGATGTGAAAGAAGTTTATGTCAGTCGATTTGAAATTTTGGAAATTAAATATAATTTTGTAAGGCAGTTAAAAATAATTCAACTTTTTCCTGAAATTGCAAATTTTGAAAGAACCTGTAAATCGCATTTCTTAAGTGATTATTGTTTTTTATACATCTTATCGGCTTTATTATATGTTTTTTTACACATTGTTAAAAATAAGAATTTAACATCATTTTTTAACCCACAAATGAAAATTGAGGTGAATTGCAGAAATAATCTGTACACGAAGTAGAATTAAAATAAGTTTTTCAACCATAAGATGAAAGCATTATTATCAGTTAACTGCAGATTTATATTTTCTAAATTGTTTGTTAATGCCATAAAAGTATATAATTATATAATTTTTGTTATATCGATTAATTGTATAACTGTGTAATTGTCTTTTAAGTTATTTGACAATTATCAATAAATAATTTTTGCTTATTTTCTAAACTTAAACAAATAATTCTAAATTTCCTTTTTAAAATGAACGTAGATTAGAAACTTATATATAAAATACACTATATAAGTTCAACTTTTCTATTATAACTATTGTTCAAGATGTTATTTGTGCAAGATATACAATAACAGTTAAAAATTAGCATTTAACTCAAGTTTTATATTTTTAACAATTATCTTCCTTCCCGTGTTAGTTATTTTATTGCCAAATTATTGACATAAAGAATGAAATATTTTTGGGACATTAGATGAATTATTTAATTTCCATAATACGCATTGAATAAATTAATTTCACACAGACAATTTTTAGCAGGAAACTTTTCAAATATAATTGGATATTGAATGTTACTTATAATGTAGAATTCAAAAATAATATACATTTGAAGTGTAATTTTAACTAAAAAAGTTAACGCAAAAGCCAATTTCTTTGTGTAATACAGACACACAATATGCATGTATGATATTAGGTCTAATTTTTTTTCAAGGTAACAACACATTAATAAAAGTGATTTTTATTCAGCAAAAAAATATATTTTATTTTGTCTATGTAACTACAGTTGTTAATTATAAGTCTACGTTTCTGTTAAAAATAATTTGCATGGAAATAAAATTGTTCACCTAAAACCTTTAATAAATTATTTAATTTTTGATCTAAATAGTTCATAAATTTCATAATTTTTTCAATGTTCATAATTTAAAAATCAATGCAAATTTCATTTTTTTTTTTTTTTTTTTTTTAGAATGAAAGAAAAATTGTATTTAAAAACTTAGAATCTTAATTTGAAATATAAAAAAATTTATGAATTAGGGTATAACTTTTTTTATTTTATTTTTTATAAATTTACAAGTACTTTTAAAGAAAAGGTGCATGGTAAATTTTCGAAAATGCTGTATTATTTTTTTTTTTTTTTTTTTTTTGCTGTGGAAAGTGAACAAAAGTTAAGCTTCTGGAAAATTGTAATAAACTGACTGACTATAGAAATCAATCACTGCTTATTATTGACATATTGTGACATATTGAATTTAACTGTAAATAGGAAGGAAAACAAACGATAACTGTAAATAGGAAAAAAAAATAATATGGTTCTATGTTACAAAAATAGGTACATAGTTAAAGAGTGCATTTAAAATATTATAGTTAAAAAATAGTGTTATTTGTTAGCTATATTATTATATATATATATTATTATTTGTAGTTATTTGTTGAGTTAAAAATGAATGAATAGTCTATTAAAAATTATTTTTCCGGAAAAATAAGTCACAAGAAAAATTTTATATACCTCTGTAGTTCTTTCTTTTTATGTATTTATTTTCTCGAGTGTAGGCGACCTGTAGGACTTTTTTTTCTCGCTTATAAATTCCTGTGGTTTTAATTTAATTAAGTACTCCCAGTGAGTATAATATTTAATAAGTTTCTTTCCATGGATTTCTCAAACTATTTTTCTTTACATAAAGATAATGATGAATAAATTTCAGTGAGGTTTTTGTTAAAATGAATTTAAGTCATTCGAAATGTTTCACCCTAAGAGTTTTTGTGATGAGTAACTCAGTTAGTAAGCTAAACATAATCTTAATTCCCATGAATATTCTCGTTAATTTAAATTGCGGAAAATAGGAAACCATAGCTATCCATTTTTAACTGAGATGTTTGTTTACAATAAAAATTTTCCTTTTCAACTTTTATATTTTTGTATTTAATTACTTTGTAAAAAAAAAATGTTGATATCCCAAAGATATGTTGTGAAAAACCTTTGCAAACCGAACGGATGTTAAGCAGATCTTTATCTAAATTTTTTATTATTCCCATGAATCTATGATTTCTTTTATTTTTAGGAATTATTATTAATTATCATAAAAGTGTATGATATCATTTACATTATTTGTCACGTGTGGTTTAGTAAAAGGGCAATAACTCCAAACTTTTAACTTTAATAACTTTTTTTATTGCAAAAAGAGAGATACCAAGAAGAAGAACAACTTCTACTTATTAAATATATAGAAGCAAAAAGCAAAATTTGCATCATAATAAACTCTTATGGTGTTTTTCTTAATTACTCTTATGATAACTTTCCATAATGCAGTACATTTCTATCTACTATTTTTCATCAGGTAACTAACTATTAACTTGGAGCTACAAATAAAGGGAACAGAATAGAAAACAAAAACTATTTCAGCTACAAAAAATATATACGTGACTACGTGATCTATGATTTTATTTTATTTTTAATCATTATTATAAATTATCCTAAAAGTGTATGATATCGTTTAAATTGTCAAGTGGTTTAGTAAAGGACAATAACTAAAGCATTTTATATTACAATAGAGTGTATGTCAAGAAGAAGTATATCGTCTACTTAGTAAAAATATAGAAATCAAGAGAGCCCTATTTTTGCAAAAAGTGATATGCCAAGAGTTACATCTTCTACTAATTCAAAATATAGAGAATCAAGAGTAAAAATTTATGATAATAAATTCGTATGGTATTTTTCTTACTTATATTTCTGATAACTTTTCTTAATGATAAATATGTGTCCTATTTTCATCAGATAACTAACTACCTATTTGCTACTACAAATAAAGGAACAGAATATATAAAAAAACTATTTCTGTCGCAAATATATACTTGATCTATGATTTTATTTTATTTTTGCCATTATTATTACTTATCATAAAAGTGTATGAAATCATTTAAATTGTTTGTCAAGTGATTTAGTAAATGCCAATAACTAAAGAATGTTTTTTACTATAAAATTGATACATCAAGAAGCATATCTTCTACTTATAAAAATATATAATCAAAGAATATTATTTATATGATAGTAAATTGCAAATTATTTTTGTAATTATTTTTATGATAACTTTTCTTAATGATAACTATTCCAAATTCTCTATCAGGTAACTAATTACCTATTAGCTACTACAAATAAAAGGAGCAAAATATAAAAATAATGAAACTGAAGAAACAAATTAAAGGAAACTGGGTTTAAGGGCTTTATCTCATAACCGGAAAGATGACATTCGTGACAACTCAAATCAACATTCTTTAAACCAGTGAGTGTCTGTGGGGAGTGAAGCATTTTCACAATATCCAGAACTTGACAGGAAGTCTTGTTGGTAACACATTTGCATTGCTAACGTTTAATCTCAGGGGACAGTCAGTCAATTGACTTTGATATCTGCCTCTGGTTAAGTTAGGGAAAAATAAATAAGAAAGGGGAGATAAAATTATAGAACCGGATGCTTATTTTTTTATTTTATTTATTTATTTTCATTTAAAGTGAGTGTAAACCGGTTTACGATGACAAGGTAAAAAAGTAAATAATTATGCTTATCTTTCAAATCATTAATTCATTTTTTGTTCAAAATTCTGAAAAACACACCCTAAGAACCGATGCAATAACTCAAGATTGTGTATCGAATAGATGGCTATCAAAAATGACAAAGAGATTAATTAATCAACGGTCATTTTTTTCGGTACCATGCCATCCATCTCATGAAGATGGATAAGTGATGTCTTTTTTTGATTGCATTTCGTTTATTTTTGGTTGGTACATCTGATTTCTCACTGATGAATGTTGTTATGATGCCATTCAGCCCATGAGCAAGAAGCAAAAATACATAAAAATTTAAATTTATGCATTTATAACAATATGTTCATATTATCAAATTATGCTTAAATTAATCTTTTTACAATTTATACGATATTCTGCATCCTTACTATAATGATAATTACACTGATTCATTCATCATTATATTCATAATTACTGCATCAATACAATTAATAATGATGTACATCATTACATTACTACAGTATTACAGCATTACAATTACTACATTATTCATCATTACAATTACTCACATCAATACAATTAGTAATGATGTACATCTCCCATTATTACAGCATTACAATTACTACATTATTACATCATTACAATTTAACACATAATTAGTAATGATGTACATCATTAATTTATTACAGCATTACAATTACTACATTATTACATCATTACAATTACTAAATCAATACATTCATAATTACTATCAATTCAATTAGTGAAGATGTACATCATTACATTCATCATTATTATATCAATACATTTATCATTACGCTCATCATTACTATAATGAAATCTTTTAAATAATACATGGAAAAATATCAGTAAGAATACGAGGAGAATAAATTAACCAATAAATAATAATTACTTAATAATAAATCTGATTTGCCGTATATTTTAATACAGATTAAGAAAGAAATCATAAACTTCTGGAATGGGAAGAACAATTTTAATATAATTTTTAATAGTTTTAAAGGAATGATTGTGGGATTGAATTGTTAGAAGATTCCTTCTTCAATTAGTTAACCAATCTATAAAATACATATGTTATATTTCATTTTTGAACAAAAACAGCATTAAGATTGTACATGGAAAAACTATTATGCTGAAAATATGATGCTGAATCAATGTGGGCATTAAGTATTACACTGAAATTATAGTTTACAGTGTTATAATTCACAAAATGTCTTTCGTCTTTATGTAAAATAAGATTTTCTTAGTAAGTAACTAATTATTTTTTCATATAAAAATTGTTGATGGTATATATGAAATGTAAAAATATATCAGGAAAATATGGGACAAGTCAATGTAAAAGAAAGAAAAGAAAAACAAAACAAAACAAAAATTAAATCAATAAATTTGAAAAGAAAATTTATATTTTAATACGATAAAAAACTAAAGTGTAGCGGCCCGATACCCAATTGGCTGGCGCTCTGGCCATTGGTACCGCAGGATTCAGATTTGAATCCTGACCTATAGTATGGAGAGGTTTTTTAGTGGTTCGGAGTCCACATTAAACGCGTAGTTCCCGATTCAATTAGTCTAAAGTTTCAAAAAATGACCGTAGAGCGACAAACCAAACCAAAATCTAAAGTGATCACATTTATTACTGTTCTATCACACTTTGCAAACATTTATTCTTCTAGTTTTTCAGAATTTTTTACAAATATTTGGTCACGTTGAATAATAATACAGCAAAAAAAAAAAAAAAAAAAAAAAA